>PVJS01050822.1:0-14182 GCA_004027185.1 Glis glis | reverse complement strand
AGTGGCTTGGCCTAAGGATCTTCTGACAGGAATACAATGGAATGTCATGCCAGGGGGCCAAACCCCAACCCACCCGGCTAACTTTTGGTTGCTGTGCAATACCTGAAACACAGCACAAATTCTGAAGCATGTCTCCTTGTGTGCTGAACTTATCTACTCATTGTGTGCAAAAAAAAAAAAAAAAAAAGCTAAACTCTGCTTCTGTCTAGTAAATGATTATCTTGAATGATGCAACAGGTAGAAGGTGTGTCCAGTGGATTATCTCTGGACCCATTCACAGTATTTGCAGGGATGTATGGTCAGGCCTTCGGGTCTTCAAACTGTAATATGTTTGTAAGTGAAAAGTGATGAATGGAACATGGATCTGAGCTGGCCGAGCACCTTGTGAGAATGTGTTCTCCTCTTTGGATCCCATGGAGGCCCCACATTCACAGTTTCCCTATTGTGTGGCTGGGTATTAAACAAAGACTCTGAAGTGAAAAAGAGGAGAAGGGATACCACAACTGCTCTGTGTTGGTCTATAAAAGATCATGAAAGAGTGAAATGTACTAATGTACTTGGGTCCCAGCGATGCACATTTTGCACACCTCCACTGAGGACATCAAGATGCACAGCAAGCAAAATCTCCAAAACCAAAATATGATTTCAAATGACACTCAACAGCCAGGCATGGTGGCGCACGCTTGTAATCCCAGTACTTTGGGAGGCAGAGACCGGAGGATCCGGGTTCGGGGCCAGCCTCAGTTCTCTCGCTCTCTCTCTCTCTCTCTCTCCTTAGTGAGGCCCTCCACAACTTCGTGAGACCCGGTTTCAAAATAAAGTATAAAAAATAGGGCCGGGGGTATAGTGCTGAGGTAGAACGCCCCTGCGTTCAATCCCCGGTACCGCAAAAAAAAAAAAAATGACACTCAACCTTTTATCAGAGTTACCTTTGAAATACTCAACCTTTCTATGTTGGTCCCCTGGGATAAAGCAAGGAGTAGAAAGTCAAACCACAGTCCTAAAGATAATATTTCAGCCAGGTATGGTGGCTCATGTTTGTAATCCCAGTTCTTGAGAGGCAGAGACAGGAGGATTGCAGGTTCGAGGACAGCCTCAGCAACTAGTGAGACTCTCATCAACCTAGCAAGACCCTGTTTCAAAATAAAAATAAAAATAGGGCTTGGGGTATAGCTCAGAGGTAGAATGCCCCTGGGTTCCATCCCCAGTGCCATACACACACACACACACACACACACACACACACACACACACACATACACACACTAATATTTCCCTAAACCATTCATAAGAGTTAAGATATGTAAGGTCCAAGAAACGATGATCTATTCTGGTTCATTATTCCCAAACAATAGCACACCTGCTCTTTGAAACCTGTGCAATGCCTTTGTTTGTACATTGTTTGAGGTACAGATTAATGGCTGTGGGTTGGTCCTATGCCAATCTTTCCAATATATATAGTTTGGGCACAACAAGAAATGTTCAATGAAAATTGTTTTTGTCCCATAGGAAGTCTTGATAGCCAATAAAGTCCTTTAGCCACTAAAGTCCCATGAAGTTTTCTGACACAGTAGTGAGTGTTCTCAACTTAGTTAAGGTGTATTGGTTACCGGGCTCATTCCTTTTTGTTAGCTGGCAACAAGTGTGTTAGGAAATGCATCCTCACTTTCATCTGGGTCCAAAACTGACATTATACTTTGGCGTGGCCTCTGAACTAATTGCTGTATACACAGGGTGACTCTGTGTTCAGCAGCACTGTGATGAGGGCAGCTGCTCACTCATTTACCACACACCCAATGCGCTCCTACCAAATGTTGACTGGGATAGAGAGCAGTGAGCAGGATGGGCAGGCCCACTGGCCTCTGAGCTTTCAGTCCACTGAGGAGAGAAAGAAAACAGTAAACAGACAACCAAAATGTTGACTGTAGTAAGTGCAGAAAGCAGAACAACTAGGTGACCAAATGGCTGGCTACTTTTGACTAGGTGGTCAAGAAAGGCTTTTCTCAAGAAAGGACCTGTGAGCAAATGCTTGACTGACAAGAAGGACTGAGTCATGCAAGGATTCTGGCAGTAATTACACGATAAGTGGGAATAAATATTGTGTGGCCAATTTTTAAAAAAATGAATAAAATGATACACAGCCACAAAATGCCATGTTCCTGAGGTGGGGTGATAAAGGGGAAATGAGAGATAAAATTAAGCAAGAATCACATTGTGGAGGAGTTCTAGAACTTGTGGCCATCACAAGGAGTTAGGATTATAGTCTAAGTGCAGCAAGAAGCCATTGGAGCAGTTGAACAAGGGAAAGACATGACAGGACTTACCTATGACTCCCCATGGAAAACCTATCATTAGAAAGGAAATGGGATATAGTCCTTACCACTAAGCCAAACTCCCTATAACAAAACAAATGAACCAGTCCTTATATTATTAACCTTCCCTTTAAAACATCTCCAGAATGAAGCACCTTCCAGGATACCTATACGCACAAACACAAACACATGATGTGTCCATGAATGGCCATTCACTGTATTCATTAATGGGCAAATGCAAGTGGAGGAGAATTCTTCCCAAATCCTAGTATTTCCTTTCCATAAAGGGAGTTCAGATTGTATAACTCCTAATATCTCTTAGCACTTTTGCTCATTTCATATTTAGGGAGGTGCCTGACTTATCTGATTGGTACATTTTGAGGAATAACTGGTTATGGTTGGCTCAGCTCCAGATATTTCTCATGAAAGTGAATATACCTGTACAGAACAGAAATTCTGCTCTATATCTCCATGGCCAAAATATGACCTAAACAGGTTCCATCCTTGTGGCCCACCTTTCTTTCCTATCACTCTTGTGACAGTTCAATGGATCTACCTAAGTCTGAGTTCAGCATTAGCAAGTTCACTTGGTAAACAAACTCAAAGCTCAGTTCTCCAACCTGGTCTCCAAGAGGATTAAAATGATATTTTGACCTCCATGTCTGTTATTTCTCAAATCATTTAGAAACAAGACAGGGAAAATGAGATACTGTTTTCATTTGGGGTTGGGTGTACTTAGAGACTCCAACTTCAGATATCTAGTGAGAACATAGCACTGTAGTGGGTTCTATTGAAGATACAAAGGAAGAAGTAAAATATACCAACTGTACTGAGGAGAATTTTAATCCTTTCTATTAAAATAGTAAGTGTTGCTGACAAGAAAATAGTTTATCAGAATAAGAAACCTAAACTCTGCATTTAAAAAAATACTTAGTCCAGAGCTTCCCAAGACTCTAAGAAATGTTGTATTCACACAGAAATGGAATATCACACAGGTAGAAACAGAGGAATGAGTAGATGTAAAGAATGCTCACCTTTTACACACTGTATTCTTTTTCTGTTCATTGATTTTCATTATCTTCCAAGTATTGATCAGAACTTTGGTTCTGAACAGTTTCCATCTCGGTTATTTTTAACTTTCTGTTTTTCAGGCTCTTTATCCCATACCAGACAATGGGAGAGAGGTGCTATTTTCAGTTCCTTTTCTCAAACTTTTCATAATGTCTGTTTAAACACAATACAGGCTGAAGCTCTGTTGCAGAATATTTGAAAGATGAGGGTCTTGTGACATTTCAAAGCCTGCTCCAAATCACAGCTCAAAGAGTAGAAGCCCTCCTTTGTAACTTCTTGTGTAACTCTTATATAGAAAAAATGAGAGATAAATAGATGAAAGTAAATTCATGTATTAGAAGAGTCCCTAGACATATAAGAGACTTACATGGTTGAGACAGGCTATTTTGTTTCCCTTATGATGAAACAGAATACAGATCCATTCATCTTCATCGTGGAAAACAAAGTTCTGAATCAGTTATTGGAAATCATATATGAATGAAATGAAGAAAAAAATTTTGCTTGATTTCCCTTCCCATACTTATTTTTTTACTTTTTTCAAATGAAATAAAGAATCACCTTATTGAATTGTCAACTATAATGAGTTAAATGTCTGTGTTAAAGAAATATTATATAGGAGCTCTTTGCAGCAAGTTCTTATTTGACTTTGTTTTGATTTTTACTTCTTAGGTACTTTGAGTTTCATAATGGAATGTTATTAAGCCCAAATGTACAAAGTAACTGTAATATATGATGCTCCAAACCTACTTGTACATGATCCACATTTCTTCTCTAGGACCCTCACCCAAGGAATTAGGCTACACAATTAGTGTTCCAAGAAAAATGAAATAGAAGAGATCACAAGTAAGCTGAAATTCTTCCTACTCTATAACATGTTCAGAAAGCCTTAGAAAGGACAGTCACAGCCTTGTTTCCTGTTAAGTTCCCATACCAAACAAGTTAAGGCAAGTGTAGTGTAGGTGTTTGAATAAAAAAAAAATTAAGATGAATTTCCTGCCCTGTTACAGGTTGTAAGTAAACTTGCATAAACTACCGTGTAAGCCATTACCCCCTCCACTGAAGTTACAACCTTTAATTCTCTAATTGTCCCCTCCTCCAAGTCCTAGGGAGTGAATCAGCCATTGGCATCTTGCCTCACTCTGACTGACTCAGAAGTACTTCCGTAGCAGCTGCCACACATTTTTGGAAAAGAAAGGGTGGAGCTGTTGCTATGAGTCATAAGAGAATGAGAAACAGGGGTAAGGTAAAAGGTGAGTTGATATCCCAAATGAATTTCACAAGACATGATGAAAGGGTTAAAAAAGAAAAAGGGCCACCAGCCGAATTTCACCGTAGAAATTCTGGAAAGGATGAGAAATTAAATAAATTTTTAACAACTGCTCTTTCCTTCTAAAGGATCATCCTCTCTCATCCTTCACACGATACCCCCACACAATGACAGAGAGAACAAGAACTTAGCTCTCACCTCAAATCTCCTGATTATAAGTATACTTCTCCCACAGTTTTCTCCATGCCTATTTTAACATATGGCTAAGCTTAAATTCTGAATCACTGGTTGTAGATTAATGGAATGAAATCAAGCATTCCTATGATTTGTTTGGCCATTGGGAAAGATATGGTCTTAGAATAATTAATTTAAACATCAAGAGCACAGTTCAACCAGAACCAAGTTTTAAGCAGAGCACATGCCCTGTTGATTCTTTTAAATTTACAAGCTATTTTGAAGTGATAGCAACTTAATATAATCATAAAGATAGGAAACAACAACAACAAAGAAATAGAGAAGATTTACAAATGGTAATGTAAGATTCCTCAAATAAGTTAATAGACTATGAATCTGAAAGCCAGGCCTTGTGGCACATGGCTGTAGTCCCAGCAACTCAGGGGACTGAGGCAGGAGGATTCAAAGTTCAAAGCTAGCCTGAGCAACTTTGGGAGACCCTGTCCCAAACTTTAAAAACAGGGCTGGGATTGTAGCTCAGTGGCAGAGCACCTCTGGATTCAATCCCTAGTACTGACAAACAAACAAACAAACAAAAGAATATGAGTCTGAGGATATAACCCAGTAGACCTGCTGACTTGCTGAGAGTAAGAAATCACTGAAGGGGCATTAAGGCTCCAAGAGCAGTAGCTCAGCACTGGCCAAACCACAGGCTTGGAATTTAACCAGTAATTCTCAATATTTTGGAAGATATTTATGAGCCTCTTGGGGATCCATGTCACATTCAATATTACTGATAAATCAGTAATCTCATTAAATTTTTAGTTTCCAAGAAAAGCTTCAGAAAGGGCTTCCTTAACTTTATTATTTTTGAAGTCTAGATATCCTTTAACTAATTCAAGGCCTGATTGAGTACTAAGTTCATGGAGAAAAAATAGAGGGTGTTTTCACTGGGGATTCTTCCCCTGTGTTTGCAGTGTGGGATCCTGCAGTAGTGATTGCTGCCAGAGCATTGTGTGGTGCTCAGCCACATGGGGTCTTCTGCAACTTGCTTGGGTCAGAATCCTGGCTCTGCCTTCTCTTCCCTCCATATCCTTACTCAGCTTTCAGCCTCTCTGTGCCTCACTGTCTCCATCCTTAAAATGAAGGTACAGACGTTACTTACCCAGTAGCATGGGCATAGGGATTAAGCATAAAGTACTCAGAACAATGCCACACATATCAAAAGCTTTTTGGAAACATACACTGCAGAAAACATGGAGGTCTATGGAGGTCAAAGACTTTTCCAGGATTCACAGTAGCAGAGCTAAGATTTGAACCCATGGCTCTGAAACCCCCAACCTGCAAGATCAAATTTGCTCATTACCATTTACCTGGAGCTATGTGCTGCATGAAAAATTACCATGCTGTGTAATTGGTGAACATTAATTTAGAGCCTCGGCCAAATTGGAAAGATTTATTGGAAACTCGAAATGAGATTTTTTTCTTCTGTTTTAAACATAGGGTTTATGGGGTAAGTGGACTTTTCTGAGATATTTAAACTTGTTAAAATAGAAAAGTTTGCAAGAATAGACGCCTGGAGTACTGGGTGTCCCCTGTGACTAATGGTGTGCTGTTTCAGAGGCCAGTTGGCCTCCAGGCCTCTGAGCCTGCAGAGGGCGGTTCTGGAGGCCGTGGTGCTATTTGTAACAAAACCATGTTTTCTGTCACAGTAATTGAAGGGGCCAGAAGGCAAATGTACAGTGTCATTAACTTTAGGCTGCTGTCACAAGCCTCTGGGTCTCAGCAAGTAGTTGCTGACTTACAATTATTAGAGACCCCATTTGTCTGCTCTGGGGGTCACCACAACCATTTCAGATTGCCAGTCTCTTTTCTCAGAGGAATGTATCTTTGACCCCACAGCAGGAAGTTAGCTGAGACACAACTCCTAGACAAACAAGACGGCGTTTCACTTGCTGCAGGATGAGACAAGCAAGGACTATGTGATGAAGCACAAGGCCCGGAAAGCAAGGGCCCCGTGGAAGCGGCCTGTCACCGCCAGGCTCCTGGGCAGAGGACTCACTCGGGTGATCAGAGCCCCTTAGTTTTCACACACTGGTGGTCTGGGGCACAGCCCATCACAAAACCTTGCAGAAAATTCTCTGAACCACTGTGTAACTTACCCACTGACCCTGGAGAATGCCCACGAGCGTTATTTTGGGGTCTAGACGAAATGTGACTCATTCTCCTACACACAGTTTTTATGTAAAGAGAATACATTAATGTATAATAAACAGGTTTGGCTTCCACTCACCCCACCCTGCCCCAGCTTCCCAGAAATCCCAGCCCAACCTTGAATTCTGGTGATGAGTGGATTCTCCAGGGGCCCTGACTGCTATGATGGAATCTGGGTAAGCATTTGTACTGTTGCCCTGTGCTCCAAAGGGATGGACTCTGCAGAACATCCGAAAGGCTGATGCCTCTGTTCCTTGTGGAACAGAATTATCCTCTAGACCAATGATGTCCTGATTTGGAAAGCACTTCCAAAAAGAAGCCTATCCTTCAATAAGGGTCACCAAATATAACCATAGTTATCCGTATCAAGAAACCCAATGACCAGATTCTACATATTTACCCAGTCTCTCAAGTTACCTGCGTAATTGTTTACTAAAGGTCCTGCCAAGAACAATTGCAAGGTGTAAAGTTCATAACTGTTGCTGTGTAGAGAATCCAAATAAAAAAGAAACAGACCTATCTCCTTGGAAATGTAAGTATGGGTGAAAATATAAGTCACTTGAAAATGCTGTGAAGAATGAGTGCATAAGTGAGTTTAAAAGGAATCAAAGGTTTTATGTAGACTATAATATAAAGACATATATACATAAAATAAGGTTAAATAAAAGAACACAAGATAGTATTGTTACAATGATGTAGCAGACATGAACAAAAGACAAGGGTTAGGAATTGAGAGTAACAGGGAGACATAGTTAAATTCTACATTTTTATGGAAAATTTCTATAATATATTATTAAAAAAATAGCTTTGGGGGGAACTAGGGATTCAACCCAGGAACATTCTTCCTCTGAGCTACACCCCCCCAGACCTTTTAATTTTTTATTTTGAGACAGGGTCTCACTAAGTTGTTGAGGACCTCACTAAGTTGCTGAGACTGGCCTTGGTCCTGAGATCCTCCTGTCTCAGCCTCCCAAGTACTGGAGTTACAGGTGTGCGGCCACCATGCACAGATGAAAAATATCTTTAAGAAAAGGAGATATTCTGGGCAGATGGAAAGGCAAATACCTGGAATAATAAAGCATTAGTTTTAGAGATGGTCAATGATAATTGAAAAAATCATATGTACGCTAGCAGGATTCCGTAAAGTGTGGAATTTAATTATGGAAGGTAACTGATGCAAATGATCACTTAACCAGTCGAGTCTCTCACATTGCAAAGCTCCGTTGCCCAAAGTTCACATGTGCTCCACACAGGCTTAACTCAGCACTCCCAGAGTTCAAGTAGAACTGTGTATTCACATGGTAAAAGAATAGCCTATAGATCAAACAAGAGCACAGGTTTGAAGCCACACTTGACATTTTTACATACTTTTTAAAGGAAAAGGTAGAACAGTGATTTTTTTAACTTTTTGTTTTTAGCAGAATTTCTACTTTAAACCAACCCTACACCAAATGTCAATGTCTCCTGTTTTTATAAATAGATGAGAGGGGCACTTTTCAGGATGGAAGGTCCTGGAACCTCTCTCTTCACCAGATCCCTCACCCCATGGTGTCCTGGGTAAGGAAACACAGATGGGGACCATTTATGGGAAGAAATTGGAACATACCACTCTTGGGTATATACCCAAAGGAAATACAGTCAGCATAGAAAAGAGATACATATATACTCATATTTATTGTAGCCTTATTCACAGCAGCTAAGATATGGAATCAGTCTAGGGGAAGATGAATGGATAAAGAAAATACAGTATAGATATACACAAGGGAGTATTATTCAGTCATAAAGAATGAAATCCTGTCATTTGAAGGAAAATGGATGTAATGGTGTTCCATGCCAGGAACATTTCATCACTGGAATCGGGCACAGCTGGCGATAGAGGAACTGGATGAGAACCACCTGAGTGAGCCGGCAAGAGCTGGGTGAGCAGTGTAGAGAGTCAGCACAGGAACAGGTTGGGTGACCCCCAGATGGAGCTGGCCGTCAAGAGCCCAGGGACATCCAGACCGAGTCACAGTGCACAGGAAGGTCAGACCAGGGGGTCATGCAGAACCCAGGAGATCAACCCTGGCCAAAGACCAGAGAGGCAGCTTGGAATCAGGAAACCGGGCTTAGCCAGCTGAGTATTGTTGACACTGAGGCTCAGTCTCCAGGTCACTAGGGCACTCATTCATTCATTCATTCATTCATATAAAAATATATTTGGAGCATCCACCAGGGACCAGGTGCTCTGTCATGCCCCAGGACACCATGAAGAAAAGAACAAGAGGCACAGTTCCTGGTTCCTGTCTTTATGCTATGTACTAGGCCAGGAAATCACCCAGATTCGAGAAATTCTATTCTTTGTTTTCCCAGAAACACATTTTTACAAGTTAAACAAATTTATTATTATTATTAACACATATTAATTGTACAAATTAATGGGTTCACCGAGACATTAATATACATGTATACATGGAGCCCTGATCACTTACCTTCCCTTCTGCCCTCTCTTGCCCTCCTCTCCTTTCCCCTCCCCTTGGTCTCTTCCCTTTCTCTAATAGTCCCTCTTCTACTTTGAGGTTGTCATTTTGGGGGGATTTTTGTTTGTCTGTTTTCAGTTTTCTCATGTGAGAAAGCATGTGATACTTGTCTTTCTATGTCTGGCTTATTTCACTTAACATTATGCAGTTTCATCCATTTTTTTCTTCAAATGACAGGATTTCATTCTTTATGACTGAATAATACTCCACTGTGTATATATACTATATTTTTTATTCATCTATTGATGGGCACCTAGACTGATCAATATTTTAGCTGTTGTAAATAAGGCTACAATAAATATGGATTCGCATCTATCTTTTATTCTATGCTGATTGTATTTCCTTTGGATAAGTGGTATACTAAGAGTGGTATGGCTGGATTATATGGTAGTTTCATTTAGTTTTTTGAGGGACTTTCACCCTATTGCCATAGTGCTAATCTACATTCCTACCAACACCATATGAGAGTTCCTTTTTCTCCTCATCTTTGCCAGCATTTTTTTTAATAATAGCCATTCTGACTGGAGTGAGAAGGAATCTCAAGGTAGCTTTGATTTACATTTTCCCAATGGCTAAAAACATTGAGCAGTTTTTCATATACTCATTGGTCATTTGACTTCTTTTGAGATGTGTTTGTTCAGATCACTTACCCATTTTTTATTGGATTACTTCTTCTTTTGTTGTTAAGATTTTTGAGTTCCGTATATATTCGGGATATTAATCCTCTGTCAGGTGAATAGCTGGCAAAGATTTTCTCCCACTCCATAGGTTGTCTCTTCATGTTGCTGATGTTTTCCTTTGCTACACAGAAGCTTCTCATTTTGATGTCATCTCATTTGTCAATTCTTGCTTTCGTTTCCTGAGCTATTGGAGTTCTATTCAGGAAATCATTGCCTGTGCCACTATCTTGGAGTATTTCCTTTATGTTTGCTTCTAGTTGTCGCAATGTTTCTAGTCTTACATTAAGATCTTTGATCCATTTGAGTTGATTTTTGCACGGGGTGAGAGATAAGGGTCTACTTTCAGTCTTCTACATGCAGATTCCAGTTTCCCCAAGACCATATTTGAAGAGACTCTTTTCTCCTACATCTACTTTGAGCCCATTTGTCCAGAATCAGTTGGCTGCAGGTGCATGCGTTTATTTCTGGATCCTTTATTTCGTTCCATTGGTCTGTGTGTCCGTTTTTATGCCAGGACCACGTGTTTCTTTTACTAGTTGAGGTCTCTGTTTTTGTGACATAGACACTCATTGCTACAGGTTTCTTTCAGTGCTGCTATTGCTGTGTCCCACAGATTCTGCTATGTTTCGTCTCCATTTTCATTTTATTCTAGAAATTTTAAAATTTCCCCTCTCATTTCTTCAATGACCCACTATTTGTTCAATAGTGTGTTGTTTAATCTCTAGATGTTTGTATAATTTCAGTAGTTTCTCTTGCTGTTGATTTCTAGTTTCATTTCATTGTGATCTAATAAGATTTGAGAAATTGGTTTTATTTTTAAAAATTTTTTAAGACTTACTTTGTGGACTAATATATAATCTATTTTGGAAAAATGTCATGTACTGATAAAAAGAATGTCTATTCTATAGATGTTGGATGGAGTGTTCTGTAGATGTCTGTTAAACCCATTTGATCCATAATGCAACTAGACTCTAGTTTGTTGTTGTTGTTGTTGTTGTTGTTGATTGGGGGGTGTCTGGATGAGCTATCTATTAGTGGGATTGGTGTACTGAAGTTACCCATTATTATTGTATTTTCACCTACCTGCATCCCTTTATAACTAGTAGTTTTGCTTTATAATGTTTTATAATCCAGTAGAGTTTGCTCTAATTTTGCACACACACACACACACACACACACACACACACACACACACATGTATGAACCCAGGGGCATTCTACCTCCAAGATACACCCCCAACCCATTTTTTAAAAGTTTTTTTATTTTGAAACAGGGTCTCACTAAGTTGCTGAGGGCCTCCCTCAGTTGCTGAAGCTGGCCTTGATCCTGTGATCCTCCTGTCTCAGCCACCCAAGTACTCAGATTACAGGTGTGCACCACCACACCCAGCTGATCTCTCACCATTCTTTTAAAGTGCATTCAGCTCACTGTCAGTAAGGTGGAATTGTTTCTCAAACATTCCTTTTGGAATTTTTTGGGGGGACCATTATTTGTTGAGTTCTTAGAAAAACTAAGAACACTAAGTGTTTTCATATACCTCCAGGAACTCTTTGTATACTAAATATATACAGTGGAACAGAAAAAGAACTTTAGCTTCAAAATGAGTACTGAGCAGCTATTTGTCACTTACAACCCACGTAGGTATTGATGTGTTTAAATAATTGCAGGTAACTTTTATTTATTTTTATTTATTTATTTATTTATTTATTTTTGCGGTACCGGGGATTGAACCCAGGGGCATTCTACCTCTGAGCTACACCCCCGGCCCTATTTTTTTATACTTTATTTTGAAACCGGGTCTCACGAAGTTGCGGAGGGCCTCACTAAGTAGAGAGAGAGAGAGAGAGAGAGAGAGAGAGACAGGGAGAGAGAGAGAGAGAGAGCTGAGGCTGGCCACGAACCCGGATCCTCTGGTCTCCGCCTCCCAAAGTACTGGGATTACAAGCCTACGCCACCACGCCTGGCTGCAGGTAACTTGTATGTGTGTGTGTGTGTGTTTGTGTGTGTGTGTGTGGTACTGGGGATTGAACCCAGAGGCATTCTATCTCTGAGCTACACCCCCAGTCCTTTTTGTTTTTTTGTTTTGAAACAGGGTCTTGCTAAGTTGCTGAGGCTGGCACCAAACCTGCCATCATCCTGTCTCATCTTCCTAAATAGTAGTACTACTGGCATGTGCCACCCTGCCCTGCTTGCAGGTAACTTTTTTCCTTTAAAAATTAAAGTTCCAGTTGGGTGTGGTGGTACGTACCTATAATCCCAGTACTTGGGAGGCTGAGACAAAAGGCTCAATGCCAGCCTCAGCAACTTAGCAAGACTATTTCAAAATAAAAAATGAAAGGGCTGGGTTTGTAGCTTGGAGGTAGAATGCCCCTGGGTTCATTCCCCAATACCAAAATAAATAAATAAAGTTCCTAAAACCTGGGCACAGTGGCACACACCTATAATCCCAGTACTTGAGAGGCTGAGACAGGTGGCTCACAGGTTCAAGGCCAGTCTTAGCAACTTAGCAAGACTCTTAGCAACGTAGCAAGACCCTGTTTCAAAATTTTAAAAAAGGGCTAGGAGTGTAGCTCAGAGGTAGAACACCCCTCCGTTCAATCCCTAGCACCAAAATAAAAAATCAAGTTCCAATTTCTACTTTAATTTTGTCACTATTCATCATTAGAAAAGGGATCTTGAAAGATTAGACAATACCTTGTTAGTAAGAAATTCTGACCAACAAGAAGTAAATTTTTGAAATTGTGATTGTGATTTCTCCTTTTAATGTAAGGTCTACCTGAAGAAATGAAAACATTGAGTTTTAATCTGATACATACTTCTTTAATAAATCTTTCAGAAAGCATCCTTCCTCCTCCCCAAGATGTCCAGGGCAAGATTGAAGAGCTGTCTCCTCACACCCTATGCCCTCATCCCTCTGACCTCTCTGTTCTATTTTTATAGCTGTGTTCCCAAGGATTGTCCTGTAATTTGAGGTGAATACCCTCACATTTAATCAGTCTTCAGATAAGCCACATCTGGCATGGCCGCTGTAATCTTAAAGAGCTTGCGTGTTTTAATGACTGCGTTATCACTACAAAACTGAGATGTGTGAACAGCAAGCTCTCTGTGATATAGAGCTGCGCCCTTTTAGTTGAAACACTTGTGGAGTTTTATTAAGGAAGGAATGTTTGTTTAGCAAATCACGGAGTTTTATGATCTATGATACACGGTTCAATATCGTGTAACATTTCTGTGGACTTCTAACCACAAAGCCATCTTCAAAGAAGCAGAGTTTTGTTTGGAAAGAAGCATAATTAACTCTTAGACCAAGGCAGCATTTAATAGGGAACAGGCTTTGAAAGCAGGCACGTTTTCTGTACAGGGCCACCCTTTTTGTCAAAAGGAAAGCACTTCCTTTTTGGGAAAATTCTACTAATAGGCTTTCAACCAAAGATTTTTGTTTGTTTTGTTTTGTCTTGTTTTCTTCTTGTTTTTAATGTTTGTTTTTCATCCATAGTCTTTCCTCACTGAAGAACTAGGTTATAAGTCAGAGGGGGGATGGAGTAATGGTGGGGGGCTAGGTGGGACATATTCTAATGACAAAAGTGGATGTGTTAGAAGGGGTGTATGAACTCAGTGTAAATTCAATATACTCCTTTTCCACAGATGTCAGAGGAGGTAGTCAACTGAATTTAAAATTGCTTAAATGTCAAGTATAGCCCTGGATGGGAAGGAATAGATGTTTTCATAAAATTTACCATCAAGTAACAAAAGAGTCATACATCTATTTTTCCTCTGATCTGTACACTGTGATGAGTACAAGCCTGGTACTGTGCTAGAGGAGGAGGAGGAGGAACAGTGAGGATCAAGGGCCAGCCCTACACATTCAGATCTACCCTTCCTTCCTTCCTTCCTTCCTTCCTTCCTTCCTTCCTTCCTTCCCTCCCTATCTCCTTCTTTCCTTCC
>PVJS01050821.1:0-14183 GCA_004027185.1 Glis glis | reverse complement strand
TTAGGGACATTTTACCTCTGAGCTACACCTCCAGCTCTATTTTATTCTTTTTTTTTTTTATTTTGAAACAGGGTCTCACTAAGTTGCAGAGGGCCTCACTAAGTAGCTGAGGCTGGCCGCAAACCTGTGGTCCTCCTGTCTCAGCCTCCCAAGTACTGGGATTACAAGTGTGCACCACCACGCCTGGCTATTAAACTATAAATTCTAAAGGAACCAATTAGTTAGCTCCTATGTCAGGAGCCCAAACTCTTTTTTTTTTTTTGCGGTACCGGGGATTGAACCCAGGGGCGTTCTACCGCCGCGCTACACCCCCGGCCCTATTTTTTATACTTTATTTTGAAACCGCGTCTCACGAAGTTGCGGAGGGCCTCACTAGGTAGAGATAGTGAGAGAGACAGGGAAAGAGAGAGAGAGAGAGCGCTGAGGCTGAGGCTGGCCGCGAACCCTGATCCTCCGGTCTCCACCTCCCAAAGTACTGGGATTACAAGCATGCGCCACCACGCCCAGCTCCAAACTCTTTTCTCCTGACCTCTCTTCAGTGACTTGCACCATGCCCCTTTACCTTGAAACTGACATTGTGTGACTGCCATGGCCTGTTCCCACCTGTTACCTCCCCTTCTCCCCTCAGGACGCTGGCTTCCGCGGTCCTCCAGCCTCTGCATGCACGCCCTTTGTCACTGTCTCACTTGCTCTCGGCTCTTGGTGATCTCACCCATCCTCATGACCCCTCCACCTCTAAGCAGGATGCTTTCAGCTCTGATGATTTTCTGAGCTCCAGGCTTTTATCCTAGTTGCAGCTCAGGGAGAACAAAAGCAAGTTTCATGGCATGTTCACCAGAACTATCTTTCTTTCCAGTTTTTGTTAAGTCATCACTGTTTTCTCTGAACATACTTCCTTCACTCCTCCCTACCTACACTCCAAATGGGTCAGTTTTGACTCCTTGTGTTTTTTTTTTTTACCTCCCACATGCAGGTTTGCCATCCTTAGCCTCTGCCACCTGACTCCTCACATCTTCACTGCACTGCCTTGCTTTAACCCTCATGCCCCGCACACCCTCACCTGCATGAACTTTGACTTTCCTGAAGATGGTCATGGCTCTCCCCTTATTATCTAGGGCAGACTGCAAAAACCCATTACTTAACAGGGAAAATTACAAAAGTCTTTAGCCTAGAGATTTAGGGCCCTTCTTCATTTGACTGTATTCCAACTTTTCAGTTTTGTTGGTAGCCGATCATGTCCCTGAACCCTTAACTCTAACCAAAGTGGTTTCCATATCTACCCTTCATTCTGCACAACACCTATCTAAATTTGTCCTGTCCTTCAGGCCCCTCTTGTTCTAGAAATCCTTTCCAGGACTATTGAACCTTATGATTCTTTAAATTCCCAGAAAGAGCCTTTCTTTTTTTTTTTTTTTTTTGCGGTACCGGGAATTGAACCCAGGGGCGTTTTACCTCCGAGCTACACCCCCGGCCCTATTTTTTTTATACTTTATTTTGAAACCGGGTCTCATGAAGTTGCAGAGGGCCTCACTAAGTAGCTGAAGCTGGCCGCGAACCCAGATCCTCCGGTCTCAGCCTCCCAAATACTGGGATTACAAGCGTGTGCCACCATGCCCGGCTCAGAAAGAGCCTTTCACTTGACTTTTTTTTTTTTTTTGTAGCAATGGAAATTGAACCCAGGGATGCTCTACCACTGAGCTACACCCCCAGCCCCTCTCCCCTTTTTTGGTAATGGGATTGAACTCAGGGGCTTTCTACCTCTGAGCTACACTCCCAGCCCTTTTTATTTCTTATTTGGAAAGAGGGTCTCACTAAGTTGCTGAGGGTCTTGCTAAGTTGCTGAGGCTGTCCTCAAACCTGCAATCCTCCTGTGTCAGTCCCCCAAGTACTGGAATTATAGGCATGCACCACTGCACCCTACTTTGGCAACTCATTACAAGTAGTTTTATATCATGTCTATCAACTTATTCACTTAGACTGTATTTGAGGGTAGGTGCTTCCCTTTCCAGCATGTGTATATAAAAGGCCTTGGTTGGTGAATTACCTATTAAAGGTACTATACACCTGTCAAGGTAGACCCTCACAGATCTCCTGAATCCCATACCTCTCTGGCCAAGGTGATTGCGGTCTGGGCAACGAGGACAATTGTCTACCTCTGTTCTCTGTGTGTGTCTCTTTGATGAGGCCTGCACGTTTGGCTCTCACTGTGTCCTTTATCTGGAGAAGATGCTGCTCTGCAGCTGTGAGGGCTGGAACGTCAGGCAGAGGGGCTAGCCTTTGATGGATAGGCAGTGGGGATGAAAGGGGAAAGCAAGGAGGACACGGCCTGCACAGCTCTTCCTCATCGTGACCGCGTCCCAGGCAGGAGCAGAAGCCTGCCCTTCGTGGCCTCTGCAGCTGCCCGAGCCGTTCATACTCCCAGAGCAGTGCTCTGATTCCTGGCTCAGGTTGGCTGAGGGTTTGAGGCCAGGTCTGGTAATGAATGGTGATCATAGACCTCTTGTTGTTGCTGCTCACATGCCATACCCCAGGGCGACAGCCTAACTAGAAGCCTGACAGGACCTGTGTCATCCCTGGGAATTTCATCCCCACCCTCAGTTAAGGAAAGGAGATTCTGTGACCTGTCACTCTTCACATGATAGTAACCTCAACCCTCGGGCACCGGTAGTGTTCGATTTTTGTTGTTCCTGCTGAGGCTTAAGACACTTTGCCTGTAGCCCTCTGCCACACAGAGCGGTTCGCTTTGCACCTTTATAGAGTGAGGCTCACTTGAGGCTTTGGATGTCTCATACTTCCCTTAACTGTCTGCTTCTAGAACTGAGTAATCTCATTTCTTGCCCCTCCTCTCCAACAGAAAGCTGTACAAGCGCTATGCCTTTCTGCGCTGTGACGACGAGAAGGAACAGTTCCTCTATCACCTGCTCTCTTTCAATGCCGTCGACTACTTCTGCTTCACCAACGTCTTCACCACAATCTGTGAGTTGCCTCATGCTCCCCACTGGCCTCCAGGTAGTCCTCACGAACCTGCCCCAAGCTTGCTTACTGTCCCCTTACGAAAAAAATTTCCCTTATACTCTCTACTTGCCTTTGCAAGGAGGAGCAGCTCCTTCCTTGTGCTTTCTCTGCAGCTGCTTGTTCTTGTTCTGAACTAAGGAGTTCAGTGGTTTGGCCATCATGTTGTCAGTGTTGTCCTAGGCACTGCGCTGGGAGTCTAGGCAATGAAGGTGGAGTGGGTGGGGTGGCGGTTCACCTCCCACCCTGCATGCCTGTAGAGTCTCCCTTTGTTTTGGCCTGAGAAGTCACTCAGCATTAGGGAATTTGGAGCAGGCCCAAGGGAGAAAGAGCTCTTCTTGAGTTAGCAGAAAGGACTCCAGATGGCAGTTGAGTCTAGGCTGGTTCTGCCCCTATCTCATTATGTGACTGTGGGCTGAGTCTACCCCTGCTGTGGGCCATGGTCTTCCTATTTGCAGAGTGAGGAAGAGGGTTCAACATGGTCTAAGACCTTTGAGCTTCTTTATCTGGTGACAGGATTCTCTACTGGGTGGGGGTGGTCTCTGAATTTGCTTCCTGGCTAGTTCTTTGACCAGCCACTCTACTGCCTCAGCAGCACACACTCTTGTTTCTATCTTATCTTTCCTCTAAAAGACTAGGGCTGTGGGCTTAGAAGTAGCACTCGATTGGAATTTGGAACACCTGAGGGTAACTGCCTCTCTCTGCCTTGAAAAGGGGATATAGTGTGTGGCCTCTCCTAAGATTGTTATTAGGGTTCATGAGATGAGATGAGAGATTGAGAAATGCTCTAAAACATTAAGTACAATGTCAAGAGTTGGTGATATTGTTTAAAGAGTGGGTTCACTTAGCTCTGACCCTGTAGATGGGCTTGGAGTTTTGATGTTTGGGGGTAACACTGGGAGGAGTGAGATTGGGTGTGTGTGTGTGTGGCTGATACTCTAAGCCAGCCAAGGGACTAGATCCTGGGGCCCTGCTGCTCCAGGACTCTACCAGAGCTGATATAGCAGGGCTACAGTTATGTTAGTAAGCCTGGGCAGGTCAGGGCCCCTCAGGTACGGGAGGGATACCTGATCCCCCTCAATGCCTTTGTGGCTTTGCCTAAACAGTGATCCCGTACCACATTCTGATCGTACCGAGCAAGAAGCTGGGGGGCTCCATGTTCACCGCCAACCCATGGATCTGTATCTCAGGAGAACTGGGTGAGACACAGATCCTGCAGATTCCCAGGAACGTGCTAGAGATGACCTTTGAGGTATGTGTTATCTGGGGTCCACAGTGCTAGACTCTGCAGGGATTTGAGTGTGCAGCAGCTGCTTTGGGGAGTTTCTGCAGGGTTCTATGGAGGCCCTGCTCTGCACAGTGTTATGTGTCAGCATGGCTGACTTGTCCTGAGATGATCTGAGTCAAGGGTTGACCCTGAGGAAGGAAAGCCTGCCCCACCCACCCCATCTCTGGCTAGACCACATTTATTTGTCTGGACTTGGATACTTCCCTGCGCCTGGTGTGTTGAGAAATCCCTACAGTTCTTTTAGCTGTTGAGCCCAGGTATTCCCAGAGACATCCAGAGCCTCCTATGTACAGGCCCTATTTGTCCTCTAAGCAGCAGCACCTTCTTTCTCATTTGTGGGCCACTTAAGAGATTGTGTATCCCGGCATTGTGGCACATGCTTGTAATACCAGTATTTGGGAGGCTGAGGTAGGAGGATCATCAGTTTGTGGCCATCCTCAACAACTTAGCGAGACTCTCTGCAACTTAGTGAGACCCTATTTCTAAATAAAAAATAAAATAGGGCTGGGATATAGCTTAGAGGTAGAATACCCCTGGGTTCAATCCCCAGTACCACAAAAAAAGAAAAAAAAAGAGATAGTGCTGTACTGCCAGGCCAGGCAGTAGGTGGAGCCATGAGCTCTGCCCCTGCAGAGGCTGAGGGGCCAGGTGGCAGGCAGCCAGTCAGATCTGTGCCTCTGAGGATTGCCACTTTTTCCTCTTTTCCTAACCTGCCCCGTCTTCACTCTTCTCTCACAGTACCAGAACTTGGGGAAGCTCACTACTGTCCAAATTGGCCATGATAACTCTGGGCTGTATGCCAAATGGCTGGTGGAGTATGTGATGGTCAGGAATGAGATCACAGGACATACCTACAAGTAAGTGTCCCCTCAGCTGTGCCCTGAGGTGGTGGAGCAAGGTGCACCACCAGGGGCTGTCTTTGATGCTTGGGCAGGTACATTCTCAGGAAGCCTCATGAGGTTGTAATAGGCTGAGGCAACTCCCTCTTGCCTCTGCCGCATGCACTCGAAAAGAAACAGAAGGAGAGTCTCCCGGTGAAGATGTATGGCATTGCTGTGCACAGGTCCTAGGCCAGTCAGATGTGTCTGAGGACACACGGGACAGATAGGGCCTTGGGGAGCCCCCAGCTTGGTTTCATAGCCGTCCCCAGGGATCAGCTATGTTGATGGCTCTTCAGAGCTGCGAGGGAAAGCACAGTGGAGGAGCTGGCAGCTCTGACAGGCCATTGCCTGATCTTCAGGTTCCCATGTGGCCGGTGGCTGGGGAAGGGCATGGACGACGGAAGCCTGGAACGGGTCCTTGTTGGGGAACTGCTCACATCCCTACCCGAGGTGGATGAGAGGCCATGCCGGACCCCACCGCTGCAGCAATCCCCCAGCGTCATCCGGAGGCTTGTTACCATCTCACCCAACAATAAGCCCAGTAAGTGGGAGGGGGTGCTGGGTCCACATGCCATCCAGCCCAGGAATGGGCAGGTCTCTGGGAGCCTTGATCCCAGCCTATGCTGCTGCCTCGGGAACCGGTTCTGATGACAGACCCACCTCAGAGCTTAGCACCATCCTCGTGGATCCATGAGGGTACGTGGCACTCTCCTTAGAGGCCTACAAGGAGAGGGGAGAGCTCATGCAGCCCTGTCTGGGTGCTCTGTACTATTTGTGCATGATCCTATAGAGGAGCAAGGTCTACTTTCCAGCCTTTTCCATGGTTCCTACGTTTCATAGACACATCTTGGCCTTTTAGTTGACAAAATTCCAGGGAAAAATAGAAATAAACTTGACCAGCATCTAATAGAGACAGAACTCCAAGGTATTAGCTTTGGCGTCTTCCCCAACATTTGGGTGGGCAAGAGTCTCTGCTCCCCAGGGTCCAGTCGCCCTCCCTCTCCCATGGGCCCTCCTCACTATGCCCTCAGTCTCCTGCTCTCTCAGCTAAGCACTGTTAGCTCTGAGATTAGTTAGGGTGTCTGCTTAATTTTTACCAGAGCTGAACACTGGGCAGATCCAGGAGTCCATCGGGGAGGCAGTCAATGGCATTGTGAAGCACTTCCACAAGCCTGAGAAAGAGGTGAGCCTCCCTGCCCCTGCGCAGAACTCGTGCTGAGTAAGAGGGCGTCGTCCTGGCTGTGCAGTTACCTTGGTGCTCTGATAGGTCTCTGCAGTGGATGACCCAGAGTCTGGTAGAGTATGGGCCTTGGCTAGTTTGGGATGGCAGACTCCTTCCTTTCGGGCCTTTGCCTCTGGTTGCTCTGTTTCCCCCCCACACTGATGACCCGGTGGAGTCTCTAGGGTCTCCCAGTAAGCAGTACCTATTTCTGCCCACTTCTGGATTTGCCTGTTTCTCTCCAAACCATGGCTACCCTGGCTGTGTCCTCCTGGTGGGCAGTTTCCTTGTGTGTGACCCAGATCCATCTGTTCTTTCGTCTCTTCCTTCAGCAGCTCTTGTTCACTGAGAGCTGCTCTGACCAGGCATGTGCCGGGTGCTGGGGACAGACGCAATCCTTGTCTTTTGGGATGTGGGTTTGGGGATGTGGTGGTGAGAGGGCAGTTCAACTGAGACCAGCCTGTCATTCACTCCTGTCTTCTCACCTAGCGAGGCAGTCTGACGCTGTTGCTTTGTGGAGAGTGTGGCCTTGTCTCGGCTCTGGAACAAGCTTTCCAGCATGGATTCAAATCACCTCGGCTCTTTAAAAATGTCTTCATTTGGGATTTCCTGGGTGAGTAGGACTAGGGTGTGAGAGATGGGGGCTCACTAACACAGCACGGGTGCTGACCACTGGGGTCTGGGTGCAGAACCCAAATCAGGCAGCCCTCAGATCTGTTGTTTGTTTGCCTTGGTTTTTCTTGATGGAAATGACAGGAGTCTTGTTCCCCTCTTCATGAACCCTTACCTCCTGGGAACTGGGCAGAGAAGATCCTTTCTACACATCTGTTATCTAGTATGGGCTAGGTCCCCAGTCCTCCCACTTATCTCCCTGTAGATCCTAAAGGCCAGTTGAGAGTATTAGAGGCCAAGCCCTGTGTGGGCCCACTTGGAGAATTTCCATGTAAGAAACTATTCTCAGAGATTTTTTGTATCTTTAGGGAAAATGCCATCTTTATATCGAGGTCCACATAAATAAACTTAAAAATAAGGATCATTTTGAAGTGTGGTCCGTGACACCAGAGAACTCATTTTATTCTCATGACGTTACCTGCATGGATTTGGAGAGGCCCACAGCAGGTGGCCTGCAGGACAGTCAAAAAAACGGGTGGGTTTAAAAACCTTTGTCACTGACAAGCTTTTCTACTCTCCACAGAAAAAGCACAAACCTATTATGAGACATTGGAGCAGAATGAAGTAGTCCCCGAGGAAAACTGGCACACAAGGGCCCGGAACTTCTGCCGATTTGTCACTGCAATCAACAATACTCCCCGGAACATCGGCAAGGACGGCAAGTTTCAGATGCTGGTGTGCTTGGGAGCCAGGTACTTCAGCCCCAGGCCCAGAGCGCGGCAGCTAGCCTTGGAGGCAGTGCGGGATGGGCAGCGTGCCCTTGGGCGGGAGAGTCTGTGGAGGACTTCTGAGAGGCCATTCGTTTCTTTTACGTATCCTGTGTATGTGTGGAAGTCTATAGAGGAGAGAATGTGTGTAACTGGGGAAGGTGGGGCCAGATTTATGTTCAACAACTCCCTGCTGGGAACTGTGTGTGTGTGTAAGAGAGAGAGAGAGACTGGGGATTGAACCCCAGTCCTCCTTCCTCTAAGGTACACCTTTATTTATTTATTTATTCACTTATTTATCTATGTATTTTTGGTACTGAGAATTGAACTCAGGGACACCCCCAGCCCTTTTTATTTTTAATTTTGAAACAGGGTCTTGATAAATTGCTGAGGCTGGCCTCAAACCTGCGATCCTCCTCTTAGCCTCCCAAATTCTGTGATTACAGGCAGGTGCCACCGCACCTGGCCCCACTGGGACATTAGAAGCTGAATATAGTTATTTCTTCAATAAAGATTTGATTGTTCAAGGCCTTATGGAAAGTGGTGGAAGAGAGCTGAATAAAATATGGCCCTTGCCACGTAAAAGTTCATTAGTCCTAATTTAATAAAGCAGGTTGTACGAATCCATAAAAGAAGTACCCACTTGTAGGGTATGCTGAAAATATAGAGGGAGAAAGATCAGAGAAGGGTTCAGGGAGGAGGTGGTATTTGAGATGAGCCTTTAGTGGAAGGAAATAATAAGGTGGTATGTGGGAAGGGCAGTTATATGAAACACAGTTGAAAGGAAGCAAGGGGCCTCGAGGACCTGCAACAGAGAAAGATTCCTCCTGTATCAGGACAGCAGTGTTCAATCTGGGGACTGAAATCATAGGAATCTGACGTCATGGTGGTGTGCATTGGAGTGGACAGGACTGTGAAGGGCTTTCCAGTAGGTCCGGTGGGAGAGCATGAAGGCCAAATAAACCTGAGGCAGTAGTTTTATTCAGGCCACATAAAGGAGGAAGTTGTCATAGTCGTTAAAAACAGATTTTAGCTGGGTGTGGTAGGGCATGCTTGTAATCCCAGTACTTGGGAGGCTGAGACAGGAGGATCACAGGGTTCAAAGCCAGCCTTGGCAACTTAGCAAGGCCCTCCGCAACTTAGTGAGACCATTTCCAAATAAGAAATAAAATTGGGCTGGGGGTGTAGCTCAGAGGTAGAATGCCCCTGGGTTCAATCCCCAGTGCCATGCACAAAAAAAACAACAACAGATTTTAAGCCACATGTAGTGGTGCACACTTGTAATCCCAGGTACATGGGAGGCTGAGGCAGGGGGATTTCTTGAGCCCAGGAGTTTGAGGCCAGCCTCAACAGCAAACAAACAAAAGACCCAATAAAACACATAAAAGAAAACCAGACTGGTACCAGAGTTGCCAGCTTCATATCTCCAGTCAGATACTTACTAGCTATGTGATGTTGGTCAAGCTATTTAATCTCTGTGTAGCTCGGTTTGTTCATCTATGAAGTAGGGATAGTGATGGTACCTACTTCATATCCCGGGGTTGTCATGAGGTTAAATCTCACCTAGCAGCACAGGTGAAGTGCCGTGTGAATTAGTGTGTATTATTCCTGTTGGTTGTAGCTGTGGGAGTGGAGAGCTCTGGGGAGATCGCTGTCAGGTGGAAGGAGGAGAACTGACTGCAGCCTGGGTCTGACTGTGGTGGGGCTGTCTAGGGAGGGGAGGAGCTGAGGAAGAGGGGCAGGTGACAGTGTGAATTGTGGGCCAGGTTGGATTGCTGACCCCAGGGCTGGGCAGCTCCCAGTGGAAGGCAAGCCCTGTTAGGGAGGGAGGGGACTGTGGGGAGCCACCAGCCTCTCCAGCCTCAGGCTTAGCTCACAGTCCTCCTTGGCCTTGAACTGTTTCTCTCCTTTTCCCTTGCCCTCTGACCCCCTGGACCCGGTCCTCCCGCGCACAGAGATCACCTCCTGCACCACTGGATCGCCCTGCTGGCCGACTGCCCCATCACCGCACACATGTACGAGGATGTGGCACTCATCAAAGACCACACGCTGGTCAATTCCTTGATCCGCGTGCTGCAGACGTTGCAGGAGTTCAACATCACACTGGAGACGTCCCTCGTCAAGGGCATCGACATCTGACCTCTCAGTACCGGCCAGCAGCAGGACGGGGACAGACTCTCCCTGTGGCTCTGCCCCTTCTTCCCAAAGGGACCTAAGCGAGTTGTGCAGGGGACCAGAGATGTACACTCACTGTAAAAAGAAAACTAGAGGATTTTTGGAAAAAATAATCTATTTTAGAGTTTATTTGCTGATTTGCTTTTTACACACTTTCATGTGAAAGAGTGATAGGGAGAGGGAGCGAGGTTGGTGCCGCTTATTTTGAAGCTGGCACCCTCCCTCGCGTGGCCACGGCTGGGAGCCTGCGCCGCATGCGGGGCTGTTCTACTTCCTTGCCCTGTTGCGTTAATGAGGCCATTCCACATCGTTTTTAAACTAATGTTTTCTATATTAACATTACTATGGATATTTGGCTTTCATGGGCCACACATAGGTGTGCTGAGCGGGAAGCCCCATGCTCCAATCAAAGGGATTTTTAGTAATGCCTGTAAGCAGGCACTGAGAAGTCTGCTCCACATCTTTTTTTTCTTCTTCTTCTTCTTTTTTTTGTCAGTATTATTTGGAAGGAGACATGCCGGGACTTGTCTTCGTGCTCTCATTGTGCGAAAATCACATTTCCTGTTGGCACACAGTTGCACAGAAGTAAACATGAGCATGTTTTAACAGGTTTTTCTGTTCTTTTTCCTTGTGTTTTATTTATTTAACCCTCCATTGTGTTTTAAGTATTTTGTTTTCTTTTTTCTTTTTTTAAGGAAAGGAAACGCTTGTCACAATCTAACTGGCTATGTTATTACTGTTAAATTTATGTTGTTTTGCAACTTAGAAACCAGCTACAGTATGGCCCATTTAATAAAACACCTGAAACAAAACTGTCTGGGTCGTTAACTTTTATGGGGTTTGTGAGCAGTGGGTGACAGAGGGTGCGACTTGGTCTGCCTGAGAGACCGGGCTGTGCATGGCCTCTCTCCACCAGCTGCCTGGGGTTGTGGACTGCTCAGGATGCCCCTGAGGGCCTGGCATCTCCTGGGTCCTTTTCCCTGCAGTGCCAGGAGTTTCATAGCTGTTAACTCACATGGCTAATTGAGACAGATATGGATAAGGGTTATTTTCCTTCCTCACAGAGGAGACTGAGGCACAGAGGGAAAAGACCTGGCCAGGGTTCAGAGTGTCACTTGACTGGGGTAAGATATGCCATTTCTCAAGAGGGGAAGGGAGACCATATGTAGGAACATAAGACACAGGTCTACCCTCTTGGTAAAAAACTCCCTTTCTTGAGAGAAGGGTTTGTTTTTCTAGGGATGGCAGGTAGGAGAGCAGATAGGGTCCTAGAACCAGCGTCCTTCATTTATATTCTTCAACAAAGCTGCTCTGACAGGAGTCTCCTGAAATGTAGTGTGACCAGCCGGATCCCTTCAAACCAGTCAGTGCCCTTTTCTAGGCTTCCCTGGTTTTCACGTACTGTCCCCTCTGCTGGGATGCCTTCCCCTCGCCCACTTCCTGTTTGTTATTCAAGGTTCGTTGCAGGAGTCCCCCTCGATGAAGTCTCCCGGCCCCTGTGGGTGGGCAGTTAGTCATTCTAACGTATGGTCCTGGAGTTTCTTAAATGCTGGCACTTCCTCTTTGGGTTGCCATTGCCTGCTCCATGTTGGGTCCACCCCCTAGACTCTGAGCTCACACAGGACAGAGAGGACCTCTTGTCCATCTCCATCCCAGTGCCTGGCAGGTGAGGCGAGTGCCCAGTGAAGGCTTTTGGAGGATGAGGAAAGGGAGGCTGGAGGAGAGCTGCAGTGTGACATCCTGCCGGCAGGGGGCGCAAGCCAGCTACCTGAAGGCCAGAGTCTTCAGTTCTTTGGAGAGGGGAGGACGGGAAGTGGCGCTGGGCCTGTCTCTGGAGCTGGAAGGGAGGATTCCTGGCTGGCCAGGGAGGGCAGCATGGGACTCGGCTGTATGTGGTATGTTGTGGGCCTAGGCCTGGACTTACCTTAAGCCAGGAGCTTTAAAACACACTTCTCCCTTTCTTCACAATTCTATAAGGCAAATATAGATTATCCTAAGTTTGTAGGTAAAGAAATTGAGACTCAGAGAAGTTTAGTTACTTGCCCAAGGCTGCACAAGTAGTTTATAGTTACCAGAACAGTCTTACTGCACAGAAAACTTATGGCTTTCCCTTGACAGCTACTCCCCCATGTGATTTAGGTCTGCTCAGATGTCCTCAAAGAGACCTACCTTGGCCACTCAAAAAGACAAAGTGGTCCCAGTAGTCACTTTTTTTTTTAGAGGTGTTAAATATTGATCCCAGGGCCTCATGTATGTTAGACAAGTGCTCTGCCATTGAGCTCCACCCCTAACCCTCATCAGTCTCTTTTTATTCCCTTATTCTTCTGTTTTCCTTCCTAATAACAAACATCACAGTAATTATTTGTTAAATGACCCTTCCCACAGTTGACCAAGGGTGTAACTTGTACAACTGGTCAGTGGGGCATGGGTCTGCGTGGTGGACAGGTAGCACCCAGTACTCAGTTCCCAGCTTCAGTATGGGTGTTGGGGGGCCTGGGTCAGCCAAAGCAAGAGCGGAACTTTAGCCTTTCCAGCAGATGTTGCTGAGAGGTGGGTGTGAACATGTTTTATAAATTCGGGCTTGCCTGAGATCATCTATTTTTCTCTCCTAACAGCTGTTTCTGCTGTGCATGCCTCACTTTCTATTGTGTTTTGTAATCTGCTGCAAATCCTTTCTGGAATGATGCTTGATGTGAGGACAGACACGTTCAGCAGCTCAGTATTTCAAGGACATCCGAGTCAACTGCATCCTTTGGTGTGGGGCCCAAACAGGCCTCTCCACCAGCCCTGGGTAAATCAAGTGTATTTGGTTCACTCAGCAAGCAGTCTTGCCTGCCTAGGCTTTTGTACCTGCGCTAATCTGTGTTTCCCAGACTCTGAGGTTTCAGGGACTGGTAAGTAAACAAGCAAGCAAATGAATTAAGTGAATTATTACAAAGTGAGCTGCCTTATAATCACCCAGATCAAGAATAGACTTTTCAGATATGATGGTGCACGTCTGTAATCCCAGTACTTGGGAGACTGAGACAGGAGGGTAGCAGGTTTGAGGACAGCCTCAGGAATGTAGTGAGACTCTCAGCAATGTAGTGAGACTCTGTTTCAAAAAATAAAAAGCTGGGGGAAGCCAGGCGTGGTGGCACACGTTTGTAATCCCAGTACTTTGGGGAGGCAGAGACCAGAGGATCCGGGTTTGCGGCCAGCCTCAGCTCTCTCTCTCCCCCCCCTCCTTAGTGAGGCCCTCCGCAACTTCGTGAGACCCGCTTTCAAAATAAAGTATTAAAAAATAGGGCCGGGGGTGTAGCGCAGAGGTAGAACGCCCCTGCGTTCAATCCCCGGTACCACAAAAAAAAAAAAAAAAAAAGAGCTGGGGGTATAGTTCATAGGTAGAATGCTCCTGGGTTCAATCCTCAGTACCACACAAAAAGAACAGAACTTTGCCACTGGATATGGTGTCACATGCCCGTAATCCCAATAATTGGGAGGATAAAACAGGAGGATCACAGATTTGAGGCCAGATTCAACAACCTCGCAAGTCCCTGTTCCAAAATAAAAAAGGCTGGGGGTATAGTTCAGAGGTAGCATGCTCCTGGGTTTAATCCCTAGTACCAAATAAATAAACAAACAAACAAATAAGAATAGAACTTTGCCATCACCCTCCCAGTCTTCCATGCTTCCCATCCCAGTCCGCTGCCTCCACCTTCCAATGTCTTTAATGGTAATAATTTTCTCGAGTTTCTTTATTATCACCTGTGTATCCCTGTACACAATAGTCTTACTGTCCTTTAAACATTTTGGTACATATTTTTAATTCTCATTTAATCTAAAGTGTCCCTGCCACACCTTTCTTTTTCCCACAATTTGCTGAAGAACCTAGGCCATTCAGTCTGTTGTTTTCCTAAAGCCTGGATTTTGTTAATTTCATGCTGCTGGTACAATTCAATGTGCTCCTTTATCTGCACCACCACAAGCAGCTATTTTTTGTTTTGAAACAGGGTCTCACTAAGTTGCTGAGGGTCTCATTATGTTGCTGAGGTTGTCCTAGAACCTGCGATCTTCCTGTCTGAGCCTCCCAAGTATTGAGATTACAGGCATGTGCCACCATGCCCGGCTGCTTCATCATATCATCATCATCATCATCATTGTTAATTATTATTGTGGTACTGGGGATTGAATGCAGGGGCATTCTACCTCCAAGCTACACCCCAGCCCTGGTGTGTGTGTGTGTGTGT
>PVJS01050820.1:0-14184 GCA_004027185.1 Glis glis | reverse complement strand
GAACCCAGGGGCGTTCTACCTCCGCGCTACACCCCCGGCCCTATATTTTTTATACTTTAGTTTGAAACCGGGTCTCACGAAGTTGCCGAGGGCTTCACTAGGTAGAGACAGAGAGAGAGAGAGAGAGAGAAAGAGAGAGAGAGAGAGAGAGAGAGAGAGCGAGAGAGAGCTGAGGCTGGCCGCAAACCCAGATCCTCCGGTCTCCACCTCCCAAAGTATTGGGATTACAAGCGCGCGCAACCACGCCAGGCTCCCGGCCCTATTTTTTATACTTTATTTTTGAAACCGGGTCTCACTAAGTTGCAGAGGGCCTCAATAAGTAGCTGAGGCTGGCCGCGAACCCAGATCCTCCAGTCTCTGCCTCCCAAAGTATTGGGATTACAAGCGTGCGCCACCACGCCCGGCTCCGTCTGGTCTTTTTTCTGCTCCTTGAATGGTCAAGCCTGCATGCCAGGACTCTGCTGCAGCCTCCCTCTGCCCCCAGCTTCTCACCCACAGGTGCCGACGCGTGGGCAGTTCCCTATCTCCTGTGTTTCAGGTCTATGCTCAGTGACGCTTTATCAAATGACCATTCACCCACCCCAACACACGCCTCAGAACCCCCAATTCCCCCTACCCTACTTTCTGCCATCTACCATATATAACTTACTTATTGAATATATTCATTACTAACATCTGCTTCCTCTTCCCTCACTGGAATTCAGGTTCTACAAGTGCAGGGATTTTTGTTATAGCCACTGAACAGAGCCTGATCCCTGTGTAGCAAGTACTAGCTGAATACGCGCAGTGACAGGGTGGCGGGGAGGGGGTGTGACTGTGAGTACTTGTGTGTGCAGAGGGTCCATTCATTGATTCGGTCAACAAACCATCAAACACCTACTTTACGCCAGACATCTCCGGGCATGCAGGGGCAGGGAAGTGATCGCACACCATCCTCATCGTTTGAGCTCCCGGCCAGCATGGAAGCCAGGCAGTGCACAGTTAAAAACAGCAAATCTGCTCATCTGCTCATTGGGGTGGCCTTCAAGAGAGAAGCAGTAGATAGGCTCTGGCTTGAAAGCTGGGTAGGCCATGGGGTGGAAAGGTGTTCTGGTCAGAGGGAACAGTATGTGTAAAAGGGAAAAGAGCATGATTCACTCAAGAGACTGGAAGAAGCCAGGAGATGAGGGGGACAGGGGCTCGAGATGAGACTGGAAGGGCCCAGTGGGGTGGGCCTTCTGGTGTGTGAGCCCCTGCCTCTGCCAGTTCATATCTGTGCTTAGTTCCTGTTCAAGGGAGACAGAGAGGTATAGTGAGACCTCCCTGTGCGGGTCAGAAAGCCGGACGTAAAGGCCTGCGTGGCCAGGGCCCTGTGAGCCTCCGCTTTGCCCTCTGTAGAATGGGATCACAGCGCTGCTTTTCTAGAGTGACCACCGTGGGGACAGAGGGGATCTGAACTCACAGAACTGCTGGCGCTTTCAAGCGCAGTGCGTGGCCGTGACTGCGCAGGTGTGCATGAGTGTGCGCCAGCTCTCTACCTTCCGCTCACACCCTTCTCCTGCCATGAGAGGTTGGCTGCACGGGGGCCGGGGCAGGAGGCTTGCAAGGCGCGGTCCTGCAACCTCTGAGGAGAGACGATGTCTCTCTGCCAGGGACACTGGGCACCTGGAGGGCTGGGACTGTGACCCCTCATCTGATGGGGCCTCTCTGAAGATGAGATGGCCTCCTGTGTCACACTGGGTACTCCCCGAGGACCGAACTCCTTTCCCCTCCTCCTCTTCTCTCCTGCGGAAAGACAGGTGGTCGCCCAGTGTGGCTGTGTCTAGTTCTGTTTAAAGGCTGGTCACCTCCAGGGCTGTGTCCCTGGGGAGGGGTCTGAGGTTAAAGGTTAAAGGTCCTGGCTGTCTGCTCTCTCTTGGGGCCAGGGGTCTGCCCTGTAGGGTCTGATGTTGACACCTGAGATTCTAAGATGGAGACTCCTCTGAGGACCTAGACCTTTTTTTTTTGCCGTACTGGGGATTGGACCCAGGGAATACACCCCTAGCCCTATTTTTTATTATTTATTTTGAAACAGGGTCTCACAAAGTTGCGGAGGGTCTCACTAAGTAGCTGAGGCTGGCCGTGAACCTGCGATCCTCCTGTCTCAGCCTCCCAAGTACTGGGATTACAAGTGTGTGCCACCACGCCCGGCTGGACCTGAACCTTTTAAGGGATGGCTGTTCATCCTGGTGACCCTGAGCACATCACCGTCTCAGCCCCAAGAATCACGAGATGGGCCCAGGGAAAGAGAGACAAGTTAAAAATTCCCACCGGCAAGCACGCACGCACCCAGCCCACTGCCCCCGGTTTGAATTGAATACCAAAGTCATTGGAGTGAAGAGAGTAACCAGTTCCCCATCCTCATAGGCCAAAAGGGTGTGGGTAAGAATGCAGCAGGAAGGATTCAAGGTTGCTAAAAAGGAGAACTTCCCAAAGGTAGCTAATTATCTAGATAATTGAGGCAAAAAGAGGTTTTCTTCAATTATCTTTTCTACCTATTTTTAGTTTGCATGAAATTATTCATTTTTGCATTCATTCATTTGTACAGCAAGCATTGAATTATCTAGGTAATTGCTTCCATTTTCCCACTTCATCCTGCTGGGTTGTCTGCTAGCCAGCAGGGCCTGGGGCGGGGGTGTGTGACGAGGGGCAGCAGGAGGGCAGGGGAGCTGAAAGGGGCAGATAGAGAGTGGGAAGGAAGGGGACGAGTCTGGACTCTCAGCCTGTGGGCGCTGGAGCCACTCCCAGAGTGGTCTGTCCCTCTGTTACCACCCTGGCCACACCTGTCTTGGTGCCCCATCCCCAGGCAGCCCGTTTGTCCCCTTCGGTGTGTGGCTAGCTGAGGGTTGGCGCTGTGTGACACACTGCCTCGTCCTCCAAGACTGCTGGGGCTGGCACGGCCCGCCGAATTGATGATAAGGAGGCCTGCTTTTCTTTTGCATTTGAAAAGACGGAGAAGGAAAATAGAAAAAGACATTTATTTTCTTAAAAAATACACACACGCAACTGGTTCATTAATTTCTTATTAAAATTCCGTGTTGAGCACGGGCAAGGAAAGGAGTAAGGAAGACCCTGGGGAGGGAACGGGGGAGGAGAAGCAGCTCTACTTGTTAGCCTCTGCTGCGGGCATCAGTGGAGGGAGGCCGAGAAGGATGAGGAGGTAGGAAGAGCTTCTCCATCACCGAGCAAGGCTCCGGAGTTCATCCTTCCCTCTCTCCTCTGGCAGAAGAGGAAACTAGGACTCAGGGAGGAGGCGAAATTCCTGGGCTATGCAGCAAACTGATAGCAGTCAGGGTTTGAACTCAGGTGTCCTGCATCATGGCGACTGGGATTTCAACCTGGGGCAGTGTCTGGTCTCTGCAACTGGACTTGGAGCCCCTGGTAGGGGGCTGGGGAGGGGACTTGAACCCCTCTTGCTTTCTTTCGCAGGGCTTGGTCAGGTTTATTAATGAATGCTCTTAATGATTGATTACCTCGACTGCTTGCCATCAGAAGCTAGCTCGAGACGAGAGGCATCTCTCTGGAAGAGGCTGCGGAGAGCGGGGATGGCAGAGGCGGTGGAGCCTGCTGCCCACCCAGAAGCCCTGTTTAGGCTCTGGGCTAGTCCTCATCCTAGAAGTCACTTGGGGAGCTCCTGGCCAGCTCCTTCCCCTGTGTATCCACTTCCCTATCTGCATGGTGGTTGGTTTTAAGGTCTTTTTCGGTGTCATGGACATCATTATGTGCGGGGTGACGGAGCGAGACCCTGCCCCAGTGGTGGCAGGTGGCACCTCTCCGGGGTTCAAAGCATCACTGTCACCTCCGGTCTCAGGGGTCAGTGGGTTCCAGGCAGGCTCCCTGGGTCCCGCCCTGGTATTGCACAACCAAGCACCCAGCCGTCCTCGGAACGGATTCCAATAAGGCTCATTTTCTGCCACCAAGTTTATAACACATCCCCACCTACTGGTCTTAAACATTAACAAAGCTGTGTTGAGGCATAAGGCTCCATGCGGCCAGGGGGAGGACCGGTGTGGGAGAAGGGAGGCAGCATACCCCTCACTCCTATCAGTGGGAGCCTCCCGGCCCGGCGCTCACCTATCCTCCTCATCTCCAAAGAGGCCCCCAGCATGGTCACCAGGGAGACTCTGGGCTGCTGGGCTGGGGACCACACGGCCTTGAATCACGCACTCAGAGCAACGTGGGGCACTGCATTCATATCCGGTGAGACCAGGTCATGACATGCCACCCGAGACGTGACTCTTGCCTGTGCCGGTCCTGGGGGTATGGCTTCCTTTTGTTTTCTTCCTGGAGTCTCTGCCTGCCTGCCCACTGTCCCTTTCTGCCCCAAGGCCCACAGCACCTTCGCTCCCCCTGTCCTTGTCTCCTGAGCACCTGCTGGAAGGCAAGGCAAACATGCAGAAGACACGGCTCCCGTCCTCAAAGCGCGTGTGTGGGGATCAGAAGGTAAACATGCCTGGCTACCCGCTTTCCAGAGGTGCGCCCCAGCCTGGGGGCAGTGCTTGGGAGGTGGCAGGAAGCGCAGAGGCACTATCAGAGAGAGAGAGAGAGTTCTAGTACTTCTCCTGGGTCGAGAGGGCTGCTGGTAAGCTGCCCGGGGTGGGGGAGGGTGTGATCCAGGGAGACTCCTTGGAGGAGGTGACATTTGAAGGCTAGGTAAGGATTTCTGGAGGCAGGGTGATCCACATGGAGGGCCTGGCAGGTGCAAAAGCAGAAGGGTGGGAAAGTGAGAAGAGAGACGCTTCATGAGGCACATGAAGGATGGGTCAGGGATACTGGACGCCAGGGCAAAGGGTGTGTCCCTGACCCGCAGGCAGCAGGGAGCCAGGCAAGATTACTTAGTAAGGGACATGATCAACTCTCCAACAGATTTAACCACCGTCCTGGTCCCTCAACTCCTATTCAAACTAAAAATGGATGAGAGTTTCCCCAGACCGATACAAGAAGACGGCCTTTGAAGATGTTCTCTGGAAGAAGCCAGAGACCGGGAACAGTGGAGGGGGCATGTGACACACCCCGCTGCCCACCCCAAGGGCTGAGCGGGGCCCTGGAAGGGAGTGGGGCTCTCCACCTGTAGCCTCGCCTAGCAGTCCTGGCAGGAAGAGAGGAGGAGAGGGATGGGCCAGAGACCACACTGCCTGTGGAAGGTGGAGATACGAGGGAGGCAGCCAAGGTCACCCTGCCTGATGGCACCAGAAACCCAGGCTGCTCGGCCTCCAGTCTGGCTGTGTGGCCAGCACCCGGCAGCACTGAAAAGCTGCAACTGCCCCTCTACCCGCACGCAGCATCTTGGAACAGCCCAGAACACCTGACCAAGAGTCAGCCTGAAGTGGGATTAAGTCCATGCATCTTTTCCTAACAGAGGGAAGGGTTGGCAGGATGGGCGTCAGGTAGTCCTGGAAGAGGAAGGCCCAGGAAACGCAAGTGGTTTTCTTTTTATTCTGGCCTTATCCATCTCGGGGATCCCCACATTTTAAGTACCTGCTGGGACCCTTCCCCAAGGAGGGGGAGACTGAGGCATGAGATGGGGAGGCAACTTCAGGTCTCAAGGAAGGAGCTTGGATAGGGAGCCAGGAGGTGATGCCTGCTTAGCGGGGTCCCCCAGCCCATCTCAAGTACCTTCTTCTTGCAGCCAGGCCCTGAGCCTGTGTGTGCTGGCACTGGGTGAATAGATAGACAGAAGATGAGCCCGTGCTCTGCCCCACCAGCCCAGGACCACCTGGGCACAGAGAAGGTCTAAGGGACAGAGGCAGAGAGAGCTAACACTCCCAGGGCCATGAACACAGGAGTGGAGGCCAGCCTGGAACTGGGGTTTAGACGCAGACAGGAGGCTGGCAGGTAATGAAGAGGGAAGGATCTTTAATGCCAATTGAGGGATTGGGAAGGTGGGCAGGGGGGACTTGACAGTGTTTGAGGTGCCCAGAGGCCACAGCCGGGTTTAAGTATGGAACTCAGCAAAATCAAGAGTAGAGAAGAGCCACGCCTAGACCTCTTGCTGGGCGCTTCAACTCCCTGCTCACCTGGGCCTGCTCACAAGCAGTGTGCAGAGAAGCCCCCCTCCTCACTCCCTCCCCATCCTCAGTCTGGCACCCGTGGAGATTTCTGGTTCTGCTGCACTCCCAGAGTCCCCCCCCCCACCCCACACATCCCTGGCACTCTGCCCTGTCCATTGCTCCCATAAAGAACGGAGGTTCGAGGTCTCTGGTGAACTGAACAAATAACAACCCCCCCCACCCCGAGTCACTCCCTAGGGGCAATAACCACAAACCACCCTCAGAGGGAGGTCAGCAGGTTCCCCTCCCCCTCCTAGCCCCAGGACCCTTCCCTTCCGAGAGCCCATTCCTTTTCTTATTCTTTCAACCTTGAGAATGCACCCTGACCAGGAGTAGCAAGGATGCTGGTTAGAGACCCTGGGCGCGCTCATGGCGAGCTTGGGCAGCTTCCTAGAGACTGGGCAGATCTGGGTAATAGCTGAGCACGACACAACCAGGGTCCTCCACCAACCCACCAACGCGGAGAGCCCAGTGCGCCTCCGTCATGCCCCTCTGCATCCTGTCCCAGGCTCACCCCTCAGCGTGCGGCATCGAGCCCTCCCCCCCACCTTGATGGTCGGGAAAATGTGTCCCAGCTCTGCTGGTTACACGTCGGGAGGGGGCAGAGGGCCGCGCTTCTCCATCCCCACCCCCCCGCTTTCTCCCCCCCCCCCCCCCCCCCCCGTCATCGCCCCTCGCCTCCTGGAGCGCCTCTAGCTTGCAGAAGGCCAGCCGCAGGCTCCTCCTGTCTGGTCTGAGTTCCCACTCTGGGCAGGGGGGGGGGGACCTTCTGTCCCCCACCCGCGTCCCCGCTGTCCCACTGCCAAAGCGCGCCACCCCGGCCCCTCCCTCTCCCACCCCTTTCCCGTGGAGCCCGGGGCGAGCCTGGGGAGCAGACGCAACAGATTGCAGAAAGCGAGAGCGCAGAGCCCGTCGCCTCCGTGCGCCCCGCCGCCGGCCTGCGCCCGCTGCCCAAGACCCCCGCCTCTGTCTCCACGAAGCCAGCCATTTAGATGCAGCTCACAGGACCGACCGCGGGCGGCTGCAGCTCCCGGGCCCTGTCAGTCCACTTCCCTTCCCCGGGACCGCGGCAGGGAGCCAGGGTCTGGGAAGACGGGAACGCACGGATCCCAACAGCCCCCCGCCCGGCGGGTGCAGCGGGAAGCCGCGGGTGGGGCGGCCGGCAGGCGATCTAGCAGATACCTCCAAATTTCCGTGGGCGGACACGCCCCCAGATCCTCGGGTCTGGACCCTGGAGTGGATTTAGAGCACCCCCTTCCCCCCCACCCTTTTCCCGGGCCCGGCTCGGTCCCCTCGGCGCGCTCCATCCTCAGCTCCCGCCGGAAGGTTTGGGGCTGGTGGTTAACTCGAGCTGCATGCAGCCCGAGACACCGAGCTGGGGGCGGCGGCGGCGGAGAGTCCCTGGGGGTGGGAATGGGGGTTTTTCCTTTCTCCGGTCCTCCCTGCGCCCCCTCCAGTAGCTCCCGCCGCATCTTCACCCCCGAGTCTGCGCCGCGACACTTACCGTGGGCGAGCAGCGCGGAGAGGCAGAGCAGGGCGGCGCCGCCGCGGCCCGACATCCCTGGGGCCATGGCCGAGGGGGGATGGCGGGAGGGGTCCGAGGGGCAACAGTCGACGACGACTCGTTCCCAGCCTGGGCTTGGTCACATCCAAGTCAGCGTGGCCGTGGCGCCCAGCTGTCTGCTGAGGCTTCGGGGCCAGGGAGCGCAATTCGGGGACACTTTGCGGGGTGTGTGTGTGTGGGGGGGGGGTCCCAGGCGCCGCCGGCTACACCCTCGGAGCTGGTGGGGGCGCAGCTCGGGGCGGGAGGAGCCTCCACCTCCCTCGGCTGGTGCCCCCTGCAGGATCTGTGCGGCGAGGGGGGAGCCGCACGTGCGGTCCCAGGGCCCGGGGTCCGCCTAGAGCCCAATGTCCCGGCCCCCGTGGCCCAGCTCGAATCCGAACTCACTCCGGGGTGCAGATTTCCAACGGAAGCCTCAATTTCCTTGATTTCGGTGGTAACCCCACACGGAGAGCGCGGCTTTCTTCCTCCAAGTGCCCTGCAGCAAGCAGCCCCAGCGTAAAAATCCCAGGTCAGGTGCAAATGAATGGTTTCTTTTGCAAAGAGGAAATACAGGCAACTTTAATCCATCCAGAGAAGGAAAAGTTTCCGTGCAGTGCTGGGACCCGCGACGTGGGTCGCCACCACCCTAGGCGACGCCCAAAAGGAATGCTCGAGGCGGGTTGCCAGATGTTTGTCCCCTGGAAGAGCTCGCTCCCGGACTCCAGCGCGTTCTGTCCAGACCAGGGCCCGTGCTCAGCACAGGCCGATCCCGCGCCGCCTGGCCCGGCAGCGGCTCGGCGGATGGGGCGAGGGTGGAGCGGCTGGAACCGAATGCCCCATGGATGAGGCTTGGAGAAGCGAGCGAGCGAGCGGGAAAGCCAGCTAATACACCCTGAGCCGAGCCTTTCCTGCCAGGAGCATGGACTCCAGCCTCCAGACACGTTGTAGGATGGGAAGGGGCTCGGCCAGCCGTGGCAGCTCCCGGCCTCTCGCCTCTCCTCTCCGGTCTCGCTGTTTCAGCAGAGAGGCGCGCTGCCCCGCCTCGCTCCTCGCTTTCCCTGGGGGACCTGTACAAACCTTGAACTTTTCCGGGGTTCAGAGTCTCCGGCGCCTCCTTCTCCCCTCCGCCTCCGCCCTGCCTCGAGACGCCCGCTCGTTCGCCGTCTCGGTGCAGCAGGGCATCGGCTCTAGCTCTCTCCGAGTCAGTTGGAGCTAGCGGATCGCCGCGCCAGTCCCGGCTGCGGGTGGCGAGACGCGGGCACCGAGCCAAGGGGCTAGGGCACCCGGCACCTGCACAACCCCCGGCCAGGGAGGCGGCAGCTGGTGCCTACTGGGCCGAGCAGAGAGGTGCCGGCAGGGGGGCCGGCTCCCCATGGACGTGTGTGTGTGGGGGGGGGAGAAGAAGAATCAAGGAGCAAAAAAAGGAAGAGGAGGCTGGGGAGGGGGGCGAGCCACAGTTGCACGAAGCAGTCGCCACCGCTTCCTTCTCGGCGTTCGCGCCGGCTGCTCCGCGGTAGCTGACTCCGGAGACACACACTCGGGCTCGCCGCCCACCTCCCGGTCCGGGATTCGGCGCCCACCCGGGCAGTGGCGGGCGCTGAGCTTGGCGCGCTCGCTCCCCTCCCTTCCTCCCCTTCCCTCCCCTCCCCTCCCCTCCCAGATTCCCCGTGGTCACGTGGCCCCGGAGCGCGCAGCCCACGGCTCGCGCGCCACGGAGACTCCCCCCGCCGCCCCCCAGCTCCCCCCAGTCTGTCCACGTGTCCATTCCGCATTCCCAGCCTGGGGGCGCGCGCGGCTCCTTAATGAGACTCGGGCAAGGGCCGACCCAGCGATTCCTTTCTCCTCGGTTGTACGTTTTATTTTATTTTATTTTATTTTTTTCCTCCCCCACGCAGGCTAGCGCTGGGACCCGAGTAGAGCTGGCCCGCTGCGGCGGCTGCGTTTCTCCTGGGTAGATGCCACCGCAGTCGCCCATGTCCCTTTTCAAAGGATGCAAGCTCCCCGCCGGGCGCCAGAGGAGTTCTACAGCTGTTCCGCCAGAGGCGCGGGTAGGGGGCACCTTACCCCCACCCCCAGAGTCTGCATGGGGCTCTCCAGGGCACTGGGTGGGAATTAGCTTGGCTTCCTGCCGGGATGGGCCGAGGCCAGCTGCAGGTGGGGTCAGACCCAGGGCTGGCAGGGTGAGAGGCTGAGAGGAAGGGCTGCCGGTCGGTCCACAGGTTGTTTTGCAGGCCTTTAAAGGGACCCAAGGTGGGGGAGAGGAGCTTTCCCTCTTGCACACTCACCTAGGTGCCTGCTGAAGAGGGGCAGTGGTGGCTAGTTTCTTTCCACCCTCAGGCCCCTTCCATTAGAGCGGCAGCCTAGACCAGACCCGACAAGTCAACCGTCAATCAGGCATTGGATCAATGACAATGATTTTATAGCATCATTGAATATCATGCCCCAACCCCCAGAGGCCTGGTCTCAAGCCTACCCTTCTCTGGAGGAACAGAGGCTTCAATCCTATGGACTGGACAATAGCCCTTTTTGGGGGCGGGTGAATCTTGAGGGTTACCTCTGCACACAATCAGATTGAGGTGCTAGCAATGCTGCAAGGGGTGCTCAGTCCCCACCCACTCTGTCTGACTCAGTCCCAGCCCTCTTGACCCTCTGAGTTTCCTTTTCATCCAGGAAAGTAACATTTTGCTTTTGGAAAATGGGCTTGGCGGGCCCTTGGAAGCCTTCTTCTTTGCTGGCTGTGTGCTGTGGCTGCCTCAGCTTGGACCTGGGGCCTGCTTGAGCTGCTCTTGCTCCTCCCCCACCCCCACATCTGTCTGGAACTCAGAGATGCAATGTGGGGAAGGCTGGCCAGGCTCTTGGAGGCCCTGGGGATGGAAGGTGCTGGAGTAGTCAAAGAAGATGATTCTCATTAGGCCCCTAATGCCTGATGGCAATTAATGTCACCCAAGGGCTTATTAACCAGCCCACTGAGAGGCAAGCCGGCAATCAGGCTGTGTGTGGGAGAAGGGAGAAAGAACCACCCCTTGAAGCAGGGGAGGGCTCCAGAAAGCTAGGAAGGAAGGGAGGGGCCTTCCACCCCTGACCACCCACCTGATTGGAAAGGACGCTGGGACCTGAGCATGGCCAGAGGGAAGAGACAAGGTTGCTTCCCCCAGTGATGCGGACCAAATCTCCCTCCTCCACAGTCCTTTGCAACTTATACAGGAGTATAAGGGGTGGGTTTCAGCCCACTCCTCAGCTATCCCTGCAAACTGGGCGCAGCATTCTGGTCACAGCGTCAAGGGACTCAGACACAGGCTTCTTCTCTGCCCCTGACTCAGTTTCCCCACCTTCCTCCCTCCCTTTCACAATAGTACTGTGAATATGGCCAACATCATAGGAATCGTGGGTAAAAGAGTGAGCAAGAGAGACCTAGTGCTGGGCATGGTGGCGCACGCTTGTAATCCCAGTACTTTGGGAGGCGGAGACCGGAGGATCCGGGTTCGCGGCCAGCCTCAGCTCTCTCTCTCTCTCTCTCTCTCTCCCTGTCTCTCTCTCTCTCTCTCTCTCTCTCTCCTTAGTGAGGCCCTCCGCAACTTCGTGAGACCTGGTTTCAAAATAAAGTATAAAAAAATAGGTCCGGGGGCGTAGCGCGGAGGTAGAAGCCCCCTGGGTTCAATCCCCGGTACCACAAAAAAAAAAAAAAAAGAGACCTAGCCCTTGTTCCCATTCTACGTGCTAGAAGGGAGCTTACATTCTAGAAGGGACGGCAGACACTGAGCTTTGTAACTGGACAGTTGTGCTGTTTGCTCGTTTTATGGAGAAGCCGGAGGCTCATGTCAGGAGCTCATGTGATCGTTAGAGAGCGAGATTTCAACATGTTTTCCTGCACCTCCTACGTGGATCTACTCTTTGTGGACTGGGAGCCTCCAGTTGGATCAGTATCTCTGATCACCTCTGATCCTCCAAATGCCAGCTCTCCCTCTTCCCCGCCTCAGAGCTGCTGATGTTCACGTGGGGAATAAAATACCCAAATGACTCCCACTCCAGTGCCCTTTGGACCTGTTACTCTTGGCAGTGCACATTCCTGGGCTCAAGGAGAAAGCAGTTGGCATGAGGAAGACCTAGCCGGCTGCTCTAGCTGTTTCAGTCCCATGTGCGGCTGACCTGAGAGGGTCTCATCTGTTCCCTCTGCCTTTCCTACCACACCAGCAGGCTGCCTTTGGCCTCACCTGTGAGTCTCAGTTGTGGATTCCCAAATGGCCATGCCACTGGAGCCTGGATGGGGGACGCCAGTGGAGCAATCCCAGCTGGAGCCAGGCACGGGTGTAGACTTTTGTGCCAAATAAGCACTTTATCAACTTACAGTGGAGGTATCCCCTCTCCATTTTATCTTCCTGGCTGGGGCTGAGTGTGTTTGGATAGAAGATTGGCAATGGTTGAGGGTCATCTCAATTGCTAGCTCCTTGGTGGTGCCTGAAAAGCCCCAGCCTCTGCTGAGTAGATAGACAAGTGGGGCTCCAAGCCCCCTGTGCCCTGCATGGATGCCCATTGAGGACCCACACAGAAACTGGAGCCCACTTGCTGGGCCTGCCCCCCGGTGGACCTTCTGCACACTTTCAGGACACCTGCCAATAAGAAAGGTTAGGAGGGACTACCATGGACATCACTCAGAGGATCCTCCTGGGATCACACTGGACTCCTAGTCTGTCCTGGCTGGAGGAAGGCTCCAGACTTCCTAAACTAGCCCTCTTTTACAGCTGCTAAAAACTGAGGCCGGTTAATTTAGTCATTTTATTCAATTCTTTGAATTTTTGTTGTGTGTCTATGTGTGAAGCATTGCGCTAGGCACTAGAATGCATAGGTTGGACAAGACAGCAAGCCCCAGATGGTAGAAATTCAAGAGCTTCCATAAATCCATATTAAGAACCTAGTAATGCAAATAGCTAACACGAGTGAGTGTTTTTTATATGCCAGGCACTGTGCGCTACAACTCTGTTAAGGAGATGACTATTATAATTGCCATTTCTGGATGAGAAAACTGAGGCTCAGAGAAAGTAAGTTTCTTGCCTGGGATCACATAGCTCGGAAGTAGCAGTACCACAAGTCAAAGCCAGATTATGTGATTCCAGAGCTCAGCTATGCAACCCACTTAACACTCTCGACATGATGTGTCCTGGCTCAGGATTACATAGATAACGAGGCTACTATCTCTTGCTGGACATGCTGATGGGTGATGGGGCTCTGGGTTTAAATAGGCCCTTCAACTCAGGGAGGGCAGTGCAGTGAAGGAGGCCAGCATAGGGCCTCCTCCGGAACCAAGGGTCTCTAATGAGAGGGCAGTCTTCTCTCCAACGCTGTCCTGAGCTGCTCAGGTCTCTCACCTCCCTTGTCAGCACCCAGACTCACACCTACACGCCCTTAGATCGACATCCAGTTTAAAACAGTTCTGCATGCATGTGGCTAGCACAACAATGGCCCAGCCTCTGCACCAGAGCTGGACCACTTTGCCTCCTCCTGCAGGCCGAGCTCTGGGTTCAGATTCTAGGATCTTTGGTGATCCACAGATCATAAGATGTCAGCAGCCCGGGACGGCAGAGCATCATGGCCAGCATGGGGTCCCAACAACGAGGCAGCTGTACTGGTCACTCCAGCTGCCATCACAAAATACCACAGACTGGGTGACTTAAACAGATTTATTTATGTATTTATGATTTATTTATTTATTTATTTTGAGGTACTGGGGATTGAACCCAGGCGCATTCTACCTCTGAGCTACACCCCCAGCCCTATTTTTTTTAATTCTTTATTTTGAAACAGGGTCTCACTAAGTTGCGGAGGGCCTCACTAAGTAGCTGAGGCTGGCAGCGAACCCGGATCCTCCAGTCTCAGCCTCCCAAGTACTGGGATTACAAGCGTGTGCCACCACGCCCGGCTTAAATAGTTTCTCATGGTTCTGGAGGCGGAAGTCCAAGGCCGAGGTGCTGACAGGATAGGGTTCCCTAAGGCCGCTTTCCTTGGCTGGCAGATGATTGTCCTTTGCATGATCATTGCTCTGTGCTTGTGAATCCCTGGTGTGTCTTCTTCTTCTTAGGACACCAGTCATATTGGATTAGAACCCCATGCTAATGGCCCCATTTCCACTTAAACACCTCTTTAAAGACTTTATTTCCAAATACGACTGCTTTCTGAGTTACTTAGAGTCGGGACTTCAACGTATCAATTTTAGGGGGACATAATTTAGCTCATAACAGTGTCTATAATTCATCATCCAAACTGGGATAATTTTGAGCATAAGAGGGGGTGCTGTTAGTAATAACCTTAGACCGGCGGCCTTAAGTGGACTGTCCAGAGCAAACGTGAACATGTGACCACCTCAGCTTCTGGCTCGCCACTCTTCTGCAGCCTTGCTTTAAACCGCCCGGTCTCTCTCAAGCCCTGAGCAAATTACCCTCTGCCGGATTTCTCACTGCATCTAAAGCACCCAGTAATCGCCGCGTGGTAAATCCTGTCCCCTCCATAGGGTCATATTCTCAATTTAGGGTTATAGGCCAGATCTACCTCCTTCCTAATCTTTTTTTTTTTTTTTTTTTT
>PVJS01050819.1:0-14182 GCA_004027185.1 Glis glis | reverse complement strand
ACGCCCCCGGCCCTATTTTTTATCCTTTATTTTGAAACCGAGTCTCACGAAAGGGGCCCTCTTGCGGAGGGCCTCACTAAGGAGAGAGAGAGAGAGAGAGAGAGAGAGAGAGAGAGAGAGCTGAGGCTGGCCGCGAACCCGGATCCTCCGGTCTCTGCCTCCCAAAGTACTGGGATTACAAGCGTGTGCCACCACGCCCGGCTGTTTTCTATCTTTTTTTGGCTTATAAATCAACTTTCATATTTCTGTACCCTTCATTAGTCCCTGGACTTCATTCATCAAAATCCACTGAACAAGAACCCATTAAGAGGAAAGACCCCATATCACCACCACCATCACCCCACTCCCAGTCCTGAACAACTAATAATTTACTTTATGTCTCTATAGGCATAGTTCCCTATTATGGGTTTTCACATGAATGGAATTATAAGACATGTGGTCTTTTATGACTGACCTTTTCCATTTCGCATAATGTTTTTAAACATTCATTCATGTTCTATACCATGTGTTAGCACTTCAATTCTTTTTTTCTGGTCAAATTATGTTCTACTATATGGATATGCCACATTTTTTATCCATTTGTCTACTGATGGACATTTGAGTCCTTTCTACCTTTGGGCTATTATAGATAATGCCAAACATTGATAATCTTAAGCATTTAAGCTGACATTGTTTGAAATGTGAAGCCACGACAATTAATAGATATGTGTATAAAGATTCACGTTTGCGATTTTGTGTAGATATATGTTTTACTCAGAAGAAAGAATCAGGTTGCAAGGCCTCGCTTGTTAGAAACAAGAGTAATTTTATTATAGGAGTAAATAGAATATAGAAATAAGCATGAAAATAGATTCTATTAAGGGGAACAATCACATTCCAGCATGCTATATACATTGTGTACACTCACCAAATCGGGGTAAGTAAGCAACATCTGGGCTCATTGGCTGGGAAGTTCCTGCAGACAGTCAACCTGATTGGACCAGTGCTGGGCAGAGCATCCTCTTCATGTGTGAAACTTCAGAGTTGACAGTCCCCAGGGAGTCCTTAAGTGAGGCACCCCAACAATGCAGTCCCTAGGAGTACATGTTTTGCTTGACCAGCCTAAGCCATATGAGGCTTGCTTATTTATTTATTTATTCCATGTTCTCAAGGAAGTGGCCAGCTTCCCCAAGAAGAGGGAACATTGCCTCCCCTGAGTGTTGATGATACCAATTGTTTTTGCAGGTTGAATTCCCAGTCTCCATCTATGCCTTTCTTGTCATCAAGGTACTGGGCGCTGTGTACTTTTTCTTGATTTAATCTCATGCTGTTTTGTCCATCTTGGTCCTAGCTATAATATGCCATACCACATGATATGTGTGTATATATATATGTGTGTGTGTGTGTGTGTGTGTGCGTGCACGTGTCTGTGTGTATAAAACATGTATATATCATATGGTATAGCCTAGGTGTAATAGACTGTATTATCTAGGTTTTGGTAAGTGTACTCTATGATGTTAGCACAATGACAAAGTTTCCTGATGATGCACTTCTCGGAACATATCCCCATCAATAAGCAAAATAGGACTATCTGCACAGCATATACAGTCATATATATGCATATATATGTATGTGTTTACATACATATTTATATTACAAGATTATTTTGCTTTTAAAATCTAGCTTAAAATCACCTAGGTATTATATTATTTGAACATCAATACTAGATTAAGCAAATCAGTTAATCATTTAAATCAGTCATTCACTGGCACACTAATGAAAAAACTGAATTTGAACTTAATAGCATGTTTAATAACCTTGACATTCAAAAATGAATCTCGATCATGGAAACCCACTTTAATTTTTGAATGAAGACATAATAGAATTATTTATGTTGAGAAACTAGGGCAAAAGGACATTTGGATACTGAATTTATGTTTGATGAGCTGAATCAAGCAGCTGCCCTTAGCACTCATTTGTATGCAGAACATGAGTTTAACCAAGGAGAAAAGCTCTCGAAACCAGTGTATATTACTTAATGGCCAAACACTTTGGTTCTACTAAAACTTCAGAGATGAGAAATTAGCAACTCAGGGGACCTAAGAGCTAAGAGAATGCTAATTTATATCTCTGGAAAAAGAACCAGCAAGAGAGAAGAAAACATGAACTGAGAGACCATTAGCTTAGATTCCAGCCTATCAAAAATATAGATAGATAGACGATAGGTAAATAGATAGATAGATAGATAGATAGATAGATAGATGATGGATAGATGATGGATAGATGGATAGATAGATAGATAGATAGATGATGGATAGATGGATAGATAGATAGATGATGGATAGATGGATAGATAGATAGATAGACTGGCAGAAAGAGTTGCCAATTATTCCCTCTACTTCCTGGAATGCAGTCGGAATGAACTTTATTACTGGAGTTAGAAAGCATTAGACCACACTAAATAGGCTGAGGGAAAAGGTTGTTTTCTGATAAGAAGACATATAGCTAAATTGTGAACTGAAGTAGAAATGGCTACGCAGTCAGATACAGAATCCAGTGTTTCTCTGAAAACAAACCTGGGATGATATATTTTCAGTGCAAGAGAGAGTTCACATGTAAAGAGTTATAAATATAGAGTAAATGCTGGATAAGTAAGAGGTTTGATAGACTCTTTTATTTAAAAAACACGACTCCCTAGTTTTTTCTGATTTTTTTTTTGTTGTTGTTGTTGCTAATAAAATGAAGGGAATTCAGATTAATGACCCACAGAATTCAGTGATCTAGAGAAAACGACTGGGAAGTAAAAGTGAAGAATCGACTTCTTACTGCCACTACCGGCCTTTATGTGGCATTTCAAGTAGTTTTGGTTATTATTTTGATGTCAGGTGTGAGGACAATGATATTTTAGTTCATTTAGCTTGCTACGTGTGAATTTACTGATGGTACTGTGTAAAACAATTATGTGGACCAATAAATATTTTATGCTTATTAATAAGGCTGTGTAGTAATAATACATTATGAATATAGGGCAACATAGAATCTGTACTGTTTAAACTGAATTGTTTTAGGGTTTTTCATTAGGGACCATAAGTAGATGTTTGTAAGATAATTGCTATATTGTTGCTCTTTCCTAAAAATCATCAAAACCTTTACAAGAGCAAGTCTTTAATAGGGGCCAAGTTTTTATTGGGAGATGTTCCATTTGTAGACACAACATAAGACTGGTGTTGTAGATTCTTTTAAGGAGCATGTGGTGAAATTAATGAGATGGCCTGAAAGATCTTTAGGAGCCTTGTCATTCTTCTTACACTCATAGGAAATGGAACTATAAGACTATGTACCTTAGGACCTATAGTGGAAGAGGGAATTGAGAACTTGACTGCAGGCAGAATTGGAATACTATGTCGAGCTTTTTGTTTGTTTCTCCACTCATTCATCCTCTGATTCTTTCATTCAGCGCACAGTTAAGCACTAGGGAACTAGAAATGGTGACAAATGGCTACGGCCCTTTCCTCATTCATGGAGACAATCAGTGAGAATTGGTCTAGGATTCTCTGGGGACACAGATCAAAGGGTAACTAACTCCCTGCACTGGAAGAGTGTGATCTGAGGATGTAATATAGAACTGGGGACATCTCAGCTGTCATTTGAGAAATGTAAAAGAATTTCTACGTGGCGGAATGAGAGCATCCCTCAAAGGGGAGAGAGCAGAATGAGCAATGGTTGTAGAAATAAACCGCATGCCTTTCCCAGGGAAGGCAAGCTTCATGTAGAGTCTCTTGAAATGATACAAACAGATCGCAGGCATTAGACAATCATCAATCAAAGCTCAGCCAGCTCCCTGGAACCTTCTTATCTTCCTATTTTAGCATTCAGCCAAATTCTACATAGCTCAGGCGACATCCCTGCCTATTACTTTTGAATGTGTTATTCGAGCTCTCTGGACTATTGCTTCTATGTAATATCTTTCTCACACTCTTCTGATTCAGAGAATGCTGGGCTTGCATGACAAAAAATACCAGACTATGTGGAGAGATTTTACTTTGGGTACTAGGAAGTTCTTGAATGTCTGCCAAATTTCAACTTCATTTTTCTTTATAAGTTGTGAAGTTCCTTTTTGTTCTTGTCAGATTTTATCCAAACATTTCAGGTACACACTCCCCCTTTCCTTTGATATCTGTGTCTCTTCCCACAAGGATGCGGTGTTTCAGCCATCTGGTCATGTTTGCTCTGATCACAAAGGCATCTAAGTTGACACACTGTTGTCTAGTGGTATCTTTGAGTGAGTCCTCAATTCAGAGAGCCATATAGGCACTGAAAGTTTCCCATAGACAGGCAGTTTTTAAGTGGGTTATATGACAGGTCCATTCCCAGTTTTCTGAGGAATCTCCACACTGATCTCCATAGTGTTTGTACTAATTTGCAATCCCACCAACAGTGTAGAAGAGTTCCTATTTCCCTACATCCTCACCAGCATTTATTGTTGTTTGACTTCTTGATGATTGCCATTCTAACTGGAGTTAGATGAAATCTCAGTATAGTTTTGATTTGCATATCCCTGATTGCTAAAGATATTGAACATTTTTTCATATATTTATTGGCCATGTGTATTTCTTCTTTTGTGAAGTGTCTATTTAGTTCACTTGCCCATTTTTTGATTGGGGTTTTTTTAGCGGTTTCTTAAGGTCTTTGTATATTCTAGATATTAGTCCTCTATTGGAGGATTAGCTGGCAAATATCTCCTTTCCTTCTGTTGGCTCTCTGTTAAGGTTCTCGATGGTTTCCTTTGCTGCACAGAAGCTCTTTAATTTAGTGAAGTTCCACTTATTAATCCTCATTTTAATTTCTTGTGCCATAGGGGTCTTATTATGGAAGTGTCTACCTGTGTCTATATATTGGAGTGTTGGACCTATGCCCTCTTCTAGTAATTTCAAAGTCTCTGGTCTAATTTTCAGGTCTTTGATCCATCTTGAGTTTACTCTTGTGCCAGGTGACAGGTAGGGATTTAATTCCATTTTTCTACAAATGAATAACCAGTTTTCCCAACACCATTTGTTGAAAAGACTATCTTTTTTCCAATGAATGTTTTTAGCATGTTTGTCAAAAATCAATTGGCTATAAGTGTGTGGATTTGTGTCTGTATCTTCTATTCTATTCCACTGGCATATGTGTCTGTATTTGTGCCAATACAATGCTGTTTTTATTACTATAGCTTTGTAGTAAAATAAACAAATGCAAACTTATTTGTGGCATAGGAGACAGTATAGGATAATGGTAGGGGCTTGAGCTCTGACATTTCAGAGCCTGGACTCAAATTTATAAACTCTGTAAGCTATTTTGCAAATTACCTAACCCCATACTCTTTAATTTCTTAACCTATAAAATGAAGATGATCACAATATCTCTCTCATAGGGACTTTAGTGAGGATTAGGCGGGATAATGCATGCAAAACATTTACGGTAGTGTCTGGCAGTTACTAAGTGTGGAATAAATGTTAGCTCTTACCATCTAGTGTAAGTTGATAAAGAGAAAATGGCCTTTTCTCTTATAAGCAGAAAAAATAACACCCTTGAATTTTTCATCTGCATTTGCTTTAATGAATGCTATTAAGTTTGGAGTTAGAGAGGAGCAGCAATGTCTGTGTTCAGCCTGGTCAATTAACATTATTTTATCTGCTTCTCTGTGGCCAATGGAAAACTTTTGGAACTGAGCTGGTTTAGAATTTTGAGAATGTTTTAAGAATGTTTGATTTTCATTCTCCTTTTAAAATACCTAGTGATGATACACAATTAGCAAATACTTGTTTTTCAATGTAAGGGCTTGAACATTTGCGTATGGAAGCTCTGTCCCACTTGGGGACACAACTGTTTGTGACATACCTCGAGCTTGCTACTGGAATGATAAATCAGTCATTCACAGCTCACTGATTATACTCATGAGAAAATGAAAACCTTAAGGAATTCTTTGGACTTTGATTTTAAAAAATGCATTGGATATCTTTATTGTTGTTCCCCAAACCATGGTAGCTTCACTGAGGTGCATTAGTACAAACCGTCATTTTCTCAGGGAGGTGTTTTAATTTCTTCCAACTCCAGTCTGTGGTATTGGACAATAGGACTGGGTAGGGGAAAAAAAAGAGACGTTAACAGAAAACAAGAGCTATTGGTCTTAAATGCAATAATGATCATTTATATAAAAGTTGCCAACCTAATATTTGTTCCCTGAAATAAAGAGGTCATCATGCCGGGTGTAGTGGTGCACACCTGTAATCCCAGTACTTGGGAGGCAGACAGGAGAATCTCGGGTTCAAAGCCAGCCTCAGCAACTTAGTGAAGCTCTCAGCAACTTAGTGAGACCCTGTTTCCAAATAAAATAAATAAATAAAATAGAGCCGGGGGTGTGGCTCAGAGGTAGAATGCCCCTGGGTTCAATCCCTAGCACCACAGAATAAATAAATAAAAATTAAAATTAAAAGAGAGGAGTCGCCAGACTGGAACTTGACTAAACTGATCTTATTTGTCTCATATTATTGAAAGATCTCTTCTGGAATGGAAAGGGGGGTATCGTTGAAGCAGCTCTAGGTTTAGGCAAGTATCTATGTTCATGGGTTTGAGAGCAGGTGGCTGTGCACAGGTGCATGCATGTGTGTGCATGTGTGTGTGTGTATGTGTGTGTGTGTGTGTGTATGTGTGTGTGTGTGTGTTGCCATGGAGGACAGTGCTGCTACTACACAAGTGGCTCCAGGGTCAGTGGCCCACATAGTGGAATCCTAACATCAGATCCACAGCCACCCTGTTGTTTCTTTTACCCATGGGCAACTGTCCATCCCTTTTTTAGTTTTTGCTGTACCAACCTTCCTTATAGCTTCAGCAGCACAAGTAGCCACACAATCCCTGGACTAGACGGACATCTATACTAAAGGGAGAGCCGAGAGAACAAGTGACTCCCAAATGGAGGACCGCTCCTCCTCAATTACCTCCCCTGCACAGTTCAGAAGTTGCCAATATGAGAGGATTGAGGGGTGGGGCCACAGGGCCATGGGGGCTCTTTCCTGGGGACTTTTTTATTTTATTTTTTTTTTTGCGGTACCGGGGATTGAACCCAGGGACATTCTACCTCTGAGCTACACCCCCGGCCCTATTTTTTATACTTTATTTTGAAAACGGGTCTCATGAAGTTGTGGAGCGCCTCACTAAGTAGCTGAGACTGGCCGCGAACCCGGATCCTCCAGTCTCAGCCTCCCAAGTACTGGGATTACAAGCATGTGCCACCACACCTGGCTAGATTTAGGCTCTTTTAAAAGAGGCTTCTTGCAGCACTCTACCTTCTTGATCTCTCATACTTCTGCTGTATGAAGATGCAGGAATAAGGCCCAGCCAATGCCAGCACCTTGATCTTGGACTTCCCAGCCTTCAGAACTGCCAGAAATCTATTCCTGTTCTTTACAAATTACCCCGTCTCAGATATCCCATGGTATCAGCACAAGGCAGCCTAACACAGGACTGTCTAGATAAACAGCACAGTCACAGGCTCTCCCACAGAGCTCTCCCTCACACACGTGGGTCTTCTCTCCTACTTTTCCTCTGCCTCCCTTCCAAGGCCAGACACAGGGCCAAGCTCTGGCCTTAACTTCTCTCTGCACTATTTGATGTCTGAGCTAATAAAGTCTGGTCAGTCATGGTGCTTCTTAATCAGATATCCCTTCACCTGGAACAGAAAAATAATAAATGAATTGGAAGGTGAGTTAAACCAGAATCTAACAAAATACATGTCACACAAAACAAAAGGAGCAATGAATCAGATAAGCCATATTAAAAATCCACCTCTGCTCTTCCTAAATGTCCTCAATTCTAACCTTAGCTGTATTGCCAGACAGGTTTTGTTTTCTTCTTCTTCTTTTTTGGTACTGGGGATTGAACCCAGGGGCATTCTACCTCTGAGCTACGCCCCTGGCCCTATTTTATTTTATTTTTTTATTTTGAAACAGGCTTCGCTAAGTTGCTGATAGCCTCACTAAGATGCTCAGTCTGGCCTTGAACCCACTGTCTTCCTGTCTGAGTCTCCCAACAGATTGGCATTTCTAAAGAGCACCCTGTGAGAGTTAGCTGTCAAACTCCTTCACTGATTATCACAGAGAAGATTGGATTTGTGCAGAAACAAACAAAAAGTAATCGCTTCCATCTTATTAGCAGTTTATAGTAAAATGACTAATAATAACTAAGATTTATTGAGTACTTATAGCAGATATGCGCCTATGTGTTTTACATGAGTTGTTTCATTTAATTATCATTTGTACTGATTATAATCTGTATGAAGATGACAGATGAGAAAATTAAGGCAATGAGAGATTAAATAACTAGTTTCATCATTTTTCTATGGTAGGAAGCAGCAGATGAATGAGACAGTATGGCCCCAGAATTCATGTACTTAACTTCTACAATGTATCCCTACTCTTACATTTGTCATATCCCTTATAGTTTGTAAGCATCTTACCTAATTATTATTTTCTTTAAACTATCCTTAGAAGAAGCAATTGTGAATGGTCTCACAATTTCTAAGTGTGAGTTTACCATATGAACCCTACTTTTCTTGCGCAAGGGTTGGGACTTTTCCTACTATATTACACCATTTATTTTAATAAGTTCTTGGTTAGATCCCAGTATGAACGAGTCTTTCCTAAAACTCTTTAATCCCTATAGGCTGTCATTCTTACAACTTTTCCTTCTACTTATTTTTTTCTGTCTGTGTGCACAGTTCCCACAGGTTAAAACAATTACGATAAATATTCTGATGCATTACTTACTGGCTCTTATAAACATCTGCATTTAGATGTGGCATCCAGAAATTAACATCTGTCTATATAGTAAAGGAATATATCATTCAGGCACATGTACAGGTTAGCCTCCCCATCTCCACTTTAGGCCCTAAAACGAAAAAAAGAAAAATCCAACTAACATTCCTTTGTTTATTTTGCTACAGGCTGCTAATAGCAAAAAGGAAGGTGATTATACTTTTTCTGCACACATCCAACCATCTCTTTGATAAGCAGTGGAGAAAGTTCATAATTAACTTTCAAATGGGTACTCTTTAGAATAGCAATTGTGATAATAAAAGGTTAGCATTGAAGACAATGGATTTTTTAAAATATGGATCATCTGATTCCTTGTGCTTGTTTTTATTTTGTTTGACTTTGCTTTAATTAACCTTCCAATTTTTTTATTGATGCATTGTAATTGTAAATAATAGTGCACCTCTCTTGTGCACATTACCTCTCTGGGCACATGCATGTATAGGTGTGCATTTCGAAGTTAGAATAGCATTTTAAGAAAAAAACAGAAACACATATGTATCAAGCAGAGATTCATCCCATCCCACATTGTAGACAGTGAGGGCCGCTTCAGAAATCAGGGCTGGGGCTGCCTTAATGTTGCGGGTCATTTCACAGCCCGACAAGGAAATCCTACCATAATCCATCTTGCTGTGACAGGGAGATGCAGCATCTTATATTTCCCTAATATCCCAAGAAAATTCAGCTCTACAGCTCAGTGGAAGAGAAAGTTTAAAGTCGCTTCCCATTAACCCAGGGCATTAATTTGCATTGCACATTGGGGCTTCCAATGAATAACAGATTATTTCATAATTAATTTTTTTATTGTTACTTTAATCACTTATCAGAGCTATCTAGGGTTCTTTGTCTGGGTTAAACACTCAAGTGGGATGATGCAGAGTTTTCTTCTAATGGAGGAAAATAAAAATACAATGAAAGTATCTGCCTGCTAGGTGCTTGTCATCCAAACTTATTTTTCATGTAATTACCATTCTTAAAGATTTTAGTGTGTCAGGATGCCTATGGTACTGAATTCTGAATGGGAGTATCACATTTTTTTCTTTCTGATGCTCACTGTCTTAGAACAAACATATGGAAACCCATGTAATAAGATGCTTTTCCAGAATCTGGATTAAAGTGCTATGAAAATAGAGGGCAGAACAAGTACATTGATCCAAGAAACTTTCCTTCACTAATACATTTCATTAAGTAAAACAAATTGATCTATTAGATTATGCATCTTTATGGAAGGTTCTCAGAAGTGTTTTTTTTTTTTGTTGTTGTTGTTTTTAATGAGGTCTGCTTTATTCTGACAGCAATATGAGACAAAGCTGTTAGAAGAACACTACAAACAGATAAAAATAATTTTTACAAATATTTTTGGAAATTAAATCTAAATAAATAAAAATAAGATAATTCATGGTTACCAAATGTTGTCCATTCTAGGAATGCAAAGTTGATTCAACATTACAAATCAATAATGCAATCACAGTATTTACTAACAAACTAAAAAAAATCCAGTTGATCATCTCAATATCTGTAGGAAAAGAACATTAACAAAACTTAGCTTAAATTAATGATAAGAATTCTCAGCAGGCCTGGGATGTATCTCGGTGCTGGAGTGCTTGCCTAGCAAGCCTGAGGCCCTAGGTTCAACCCTTGGCATCTCAAAAAAAAAGAAAAAGAAAAAGAAAGAGAAAAAAATAATTCTCAGCAGATTAAGAATAATGGGTAGGGTGTTGTTGTTTTGTTGTTGTTGTTTTTGTTATTGTTTTTGTGGTACAGGGGGATTGAACCCAGGGTCATTCTACCTCTGAGCTACACCCACAGCCCTATTTTACTTTTTATTTTGAAACAGGGCCTCACTAAGTTGCAGAGGGCCTCACTAAGTTGATGATGCTGTCCTTGAACCTGTAATCCTCCTATCTCAGCCTCCCAAGTACTAGGATTAGAGGCGTGCATCTGGTATTTTCTTTAAATTGATGATGGGCATGCATTTTAAAAACCTGCTCATATTATAATTATCATTTTATTAATTGTGCAAATGTATGGGTATAGTGTGATAATTCAGTGCATTACAAGTGCTTAAAAGCACTTACTAGTAATAAACTTCTCTTTGACATTTTTTCCCCAATGGTACAGTAAAAAAATAGAGCCTTTTGTGTAGATCATCCTTAACATTATCACTATTGGTAGTGAATGAAAAATAAAAATGTAATCTGCTTCTCCTGATACTATCCTGTCTTTCTTTCTGTTTTCTTTCCTTTTCTGTTCTGCTTTGTTTGTTTAGGTTAGCTATTTCTTATTTTATTTTGTATGGAGTGTAAAGTAAGAGATGTAAGCAATACCAAAGTAAAAGTAGTGTTTTCTCCTAAGTTTATTCCATTCCCCTTAGAAATAATCAGTTGCATTTCTATGGGTGGTCACCATGACGATAAAAAAAATATACAGGAGTTTCTAGTCACTTGGTTTATTAATAATAGCTTTGAATATCTTCCATTTCCCTGCTGGACAAGATAAAAGAGTTCAAGAAACTTAGCTTATTCTCCTTTTGTCATCACTATTTTTAATTTTATTATTATTGTTAGTAGTACTTGTAGCTTATTTTATTTTTGACTTTATAAGTACTAGACTTCAACAGAGTTAGAGTTATTTCTTGGAGCATTCGAGTTAAAACACTTTCTGTCAACTTCCCCACAGGAGAAACAAGGAAATGAGCAGCTTTTCTTTATCTTTCTTCTGTAATTATAATTAAACCTTTGATGCTTTGCTTTAAGTCAACTCTAAAAATTGAAGTAAATTATCAGCGCTGAGAGTATTGTTATTTTATGAATATTATTCATAACAAGAAGTATGATAATACCTTCAAAAATTGAAAAGCAATACGAAGGTACAAAACCAGTTTGAAATGTTTCTTCAAACTTTTTTTGAAAAAAAAAGTTTTTTTGAAACTTGTTTTGAAAGTTCGAGAGTTTCTTCAAACTCTCTAAGGCCACAGTTGGGTTTGTTTCTTCTTAGGATCATGACTTTCCTGGGGTTTTCTGTTTCCTTCAGTCTTTTGTTTGTTGACATGTTTCCTTGTTTTTATTTTTATGTTTCATAACTAATGTTATTCATCTTCATGTTGAAGAAAGAGCTGCCTCATTATTGTCTACTAGGATATGTATCTTTTCATTTTTTTCTGTCTTTTCATTTGCCTTGGTTGTTTCCTGCATCTGCTATAAAGCTGACAACCTAGAATATATAAATATGTTTCATATGGTGTGTGTTCTTATTTCCTTGCCCTTTCTAGGACTCATGCCATTGGTCGATTCAAGCATTATTTTTAAAAAGTTGAACTTCTTGAATTATTGGATTCCTGAATATGTGTTCATTTTATCCTCATACTTGATTGCCAGTGTGCCTGAGAATTTCATTCCAGATTAATAATAACAATTCTTAATCACCTTACAGACATTCCATCTTGATGATATATATTTTGTTTTGTAGGTTAATTGACTTTTTTTATTCTTTCACACATTCCTAGAATTTTCTCTGTATTCTTAGAATTCTTAAATTTTATCAGATTTTTTTTTTTTTTTTGGTGTGTGTGTGTGTGTGTGTGGTACTGGGAATTGAACCCAGAAGCATTCTTCTCTGAGCTCCACCTCCAGCCCTTTTTTTTTTTTTTTTTACCTTTTGTTTGTTTCTAAACAGGGCCTCCCTACTTTGCTGAGGCTGTCCTTGGACATGCCATTGTCCTGTCTCAGCCTCCCAGGCCTGGGCATTAGTGTGGGTATTTTTATTAATTAATCTTACCTCATATTCAGTGTGCCTTTTTCACTGTAAAGGTTTTGAACCTCCTTTACCACAGACAAGTTTTTAAAATGTACACAAACAAGTGGGTTTGGTTTTTAATTCTTTTTTTGGGGAGGGTACTGGGGATTGAACCCAGAGACATTCTACCTCTGAGCTACATTCACAGCCCTTTTTATTTTATATTTTCAGAGTCTCATGAAGTTGTTGAGGGCCTTGCTAAGTTGCTGAGGCTGGCCTCGAACCTGTGATCCTCCTGCCTCAGCTTCCCAAGTACTGAGATTACAGGCATGCACCACCATGCCCAGCTCAATTTTGCTTTTTTCTATATACAGTGCTTCCATTTTTTCCATTTCTTCTATTTTCTTGTTACTAATACATTTCACTACTCCTTTTTCATTGACTTCCTAAATATTAAAACACTCATTCTTGAATTCATATTGTGTAATATGAACTAGTGCTCCTGTCCAAAACAACTTCATTTGTCATCCCTCTGCTGTTTTATGCATGTAAATTCTACATATATTTTAAACCAACTGAACATTATTAGCATTTGTACAGTTAATTTGCACTTCAATTTACCTACCTAATTATCTTGTCAGTCACTATTTATTTCTTCACTCCTCCATTTCTTGTTTTCTGTATGGAATAATTTTCTTTTGCCTGAAATGATTTTTTTTCCCTTTAGAATAAGATTGATGAAGAAAAATTGTCTTAATTTTTGCTTGCCCAGAAATGTTATTTCACTGAGTAAAGGCTTCTGGATAGACAGGTCTTTTCTTTCAGTTAAAGGTGTTATTTCATTGTCCTCTGGGTTCCAGTTTTTAGGTTGAAAAGTCAGCCCTCAGTCTTAATGTTTCTTTTTAGAAAGTAATAGTTATTTTTCTTTGTATTAAAGAATGCCTTTTTATCTTTAAACAATATAAAAATATTAATATGACACATCTTTTTATCTTTACCTTCTGTTTATTCTTTTTGGACTCCTGATATCAGTTGAATTTGCAGGTGGATGTCTTTGGCCAGTTTTGAAAAATCATAGCTGTAATCATCTGTGTGTGTGTGTGTGTGTGTGTGTGTGTGTGTGTGTGTGTTTATGGTACTGGGGATTGAACCCAGGGGTGATTCTAAAACTGAGCTATACCCCTAGCTCTAAGTTGCCGAGGCTGGCCTCAAACCTGCGATCCTCCTGAGCCTCCTCTCAAGTACTGGGATTACAGGTGTTTACCACCACGCCAGGTTCTTGCCTTAGAATTCTTCACAGAGTTTTTAGTGGTTTCTTATCTCTTAGAAGCTGTCAGTTGTCCTGTTTCTCGGCTATGCACCAAAAAAAAAAGTAAATGTTCCAAAGGAAAAAGCAGTGTATAGGAAGTTGGGCTCAACTCAGTGAAATACCTTCTTTCCCCGGGTCTGGCTTTCTGAATGAATTATTTCCCTATTTTATGCTATTTTTCTGATAGTTTTCATGGGGAGAATTCTCATGCTATGAACTGTGGTATTATAGCTGGAAATAGAAATAGACTATAGAAAATATTTTCTCAGTTTTCATATTTATTTAAAATGTTTTATATATATATATATAT
>PVJS01050818.1:0-14184 GCA_004027185.1 Glis glis | reverse complement strand
TGCACTAATTTGCAATTCCACCAACAGTGTAGTAGAGTTCCTACTTCTCCACATCCTCGCCAGCATTTGTTGTTGTTTGTGTTTTTAATGATTGCCATTCTAATTGGGGTTAGGTGAAATCTCAGGGTAGTTTTGATTTGCATCTCTCTAATTGCTAATGATGTTGAACATTTTTTCATACATTTATGGGCCATTTGTATTTCTTCTTCTGTGAAGTGTCTATTCAGTTCACTTGCCCATTTTTTGATTGGGTTATTTGTTTTTTTAGTGGTGATTTTTTTAAGTTCTCTGTATATTCTAGATATGAGTCCTCTATCAGAGTGTTGCACTTTAGAACAGAGTGAGAGATGTGCAGCTCCTCTAGGAGCAACATCCCACCAAGATCCCAATGATTACAGATGGATACAAGGCTCAGAAGCAGCTGTCTGGCCTGGGTAAAACCAAGTTCTTCCTACCTGACCATGTCAACAAGAGAGATCTCATGAAGATAAACAAAAGGCATTCACAGCTCAACAATGATCAAGCCTTCCTCCTCTTCTTGAAGGGACACCGCATGGTAAAAGTGTCCATACTGACTTCAGATGTGTATGAAAGTGATAAGATGAAGATGGTTTCCTGAACATGGTGTGTGCCACCCAGATGTTCAGAATGAAACTGTCTGTGGAGGAGGAGAACAGTACATCTCAAGTTTTCAAGCCTTTACCAAAAAATAAAAGAGATGTTACCGACAGACATGCCCATGTAGGAGTTTTCAGAGGTGTTTAGTATTTCAAGCAGGACTCGAGCTCCAAGCAAGCACCCTCACTTTGGGAAAGTGATATTATTTAACCTCAGGGCCTTGTCTTTACATTTTAGAAGTTTCGCAATAAAATACTTTACATCCGAAATTGCCAACGAAATGTACCTTCAAGCAATTTTGATGCTCTTATTTCAACGGGTGATTCCAGCAGCAGCTTGGATGTATTCACACCGAGGGTCTGCTCTGGGGGCACAGAACCTGTCCCTTTTCAGGGCAGGGTGGCTGCTCAGCTGGAGAAAGACCCCAAGAGTACCTCTGAGCCCAAGTCAGCAAGCAAAAGCCCCAGAACACCTTGGCTTTTGCACAGGACAGGGTCAAGGCAGGGGTGCAGGAAAGCATCTCTATAGCCCAGAACCCATGGTCGACCCATGCTGGAACATTCTCCGTGGGGTTCTTCTCTAAACGGTTATACACAGGAAATCACAGCAGCTGGGTAGGAAATAGGAACCTCAAACAACACATCATTTTGGTCTAGTTTCTTAAGAGACTTCAGAAAAAAAGTGGTGTTTCTTTTATTTGGGATTTTCTCTGGTCTGATCCTCCAAACAGTGTCTGCTTTTGTAAGTGACAAGCAGTGTGCCCATGTATCCTTTAGGACGTGGTAGAAGTGACAAAATGAAAAGCCTTTGGCTTAAAGCTATAGGGGCTGTGTTGTTGTTGTTTTGTTTTGTTTTGTTTTGTTTTGTTTTGTTTTGTTTTTTAAGTGTGTAACTAAAGCACGTTAGTGAAAGGTTTGCACATTTTTTAAGAGTACTTCTATCAGACAACTGTCAGGATTCTCCCACTCGACATGCATGTCAACCACAAAGAAACAGAAAAGGAGACACATGCTCTTGACAGGCATTCAAGAGCATTCATGCCCAGCGGGACCCTCCAGGTCAGACCTCGCATGAACCACCAGTGCTGCCTGCTGCCTGCTGCCTGCTGCCTGCTGCCTGCATAGGGCTCGCTATCGACTCTTTGCTTGGCAATGTCACAGGAAGGTCAGTTACACCCTGCAGACTGTGTCAGGTCACAGTTGCTCTTGTGTTTAGGTGACTGTGGAGGAAAAGCAGCCTGGTGCGTCTGCCCCTCAGCTCCTCCCCACAGGACCCCCAGGACCTTCTGCATGTGTCTATCCACATGGCTAACTTTTAAAATGCACATTTTTACATCAGGTAAATTCTCAATCAGGTTGTCTTGTTTAGATTGTATATATAGTATCTGAGATTCTTATAACTACTGTGTGATCCATAAGATTCCTATAATAGTGCTTTTGAAAAAAAAACAAATGCAGCCGGGCGTGGTGGTGCATGCTTGTAATCCCAGTACTTTGGGAGGCGGAGACCGGAGGATCCAGGTTCACAGCCAACCTCAGCATACATGCGCGTGCGCGCGATCTCTCTCTCTCTCTCTCTACTTAGTGAGGCCCTCCGCAACTTCGTGAGACCCGGTTTCAAAATAAAGTATAAAAAATAGGGCCGGGGGCATAGCGCAGAGGTAGAACGCCCCTGCATTCAATCCCCGGTACCGAAAAAAAAAAAAACCCAGAGGTAGACATGCAAATATATCCAGTGTATTTTTTACAAAGTTGCAAAAGTAATTTAATGATAGAAACATGACCTATCAACAAATGGCACTGGATCAATTGAATATTCATAGGCAAAAAAAGAAAGAAAAATAAAAAAGAAAAGATCTATACCTAACTCTCAAACCTTACCTAAAAATTAACTCAAAAGGTGTCATGGGCTTAAATTTAAAAGCTGTAAAGCTTTTTTTTGTACTGGGGATTAAACCCAGGGGCATTCTACCTCCAAGCTATACCCCACCCTTTTTATTTTGAAACAGGGTCTCGCTAAGTTGCTGAGGGTCTCACTAAGTTGCTGAAGCTGGCCAATAACGTGCAATCCTCCTGCCTCAACCTCCCAACTACTGGGATTACAGACTTGTGACACCACGCCCAGCTAAAAACTGTAAATCTTTTAATAAAAACATAGGGGAAAATGTTCATAATCAAGTATTCAGCAAAGAGTACTTAATCAAAAGCATAACCAATAAAAGAAATAATAAAGACAGAATAATCAATAAAAATATTGATAAGCCGGGCGTGGTGGCGCACGCTTGTAATCCCATTACTTTGGGAGGCAGAGACCGGAGGATCCGGGTTCTCGGCCAGCCTCAGCTCTCTCGCTCTCTCTCACCCTGTCTCTCTCTCTCTCTCTCTCTCTCTCTCTTTCTCTCTCTCTCCTTAGTGAGGCTCTCCGCAACTTCGTGAGACCTGGTTTCAAAATAAAGTATAAAAAATAGGGCCGGGGGCATAGCGCAGAGGTAGAACGCCCCTGCATTCAATCCCCGGTACCACAAAAAAAAAATATATTGATAAATTGGACTTAATCAAAATTCAATTTTTTTCTCTATGAAAAGTTCTGTTAAGAGAATAAATGACATGGTATAGATTTGGAGAAAATATTTGCAAGCCACGTATCTGACAAAGAACCTATCTAGAATATATAAAGAGATTAAAGATATGGAATAGAAAGGAAGGCAGAGCATTTCAGTTGCTCCAAGATTCAGAACTCAAACAGCAAGAAGACTTCTTCTTAGCAAAAGAAAAGCAGTCAGAACTCAACAGAAGAAAGTTGAAATGTGTTGAACAATAAGCAGCACAAAGAGCAGAGGACTGAACAGAGCCCCATGTGTCTCCTCTGGTGGGCAGAGAGCTGAGGTGGGTGCCATCTTGGTAAGCCCACAATGGGGCTGGCAATGATCAGAATCCAGGGACTCTCGGAGATGAACTCCAGTAAAGAAGAAGCTAAATCCTGTTGACTTAGTGATTGCAGAGAACCAAGATGAAAAATCAGTAGCATTCTCTCCACACTCAAATACCTCAAGACCACAAATCTTCAAAACACCCAGCCAACCTGCCCAGGGAACTCCTGAGGCTGCAGCTGAACTCATCAGTACTGAGAAACTACAGACCCTTCCTGCAAGAACCCAAGGGGCTGCCATCTACCTCATCAAGAACACTGCAAATCTCCAGACTGCCCAGTCAAACCTCCCAGTGAACTCCTGTGGCTGCAGCTGAACTTGTCCAGACCAAGATGCTACAGACACTTACTACAGGAACCCAAGTGGCTAACACCAGGTTGTTGAGACTGTGAGTTTACAAACTCTCCCAGAGGGAGGCAGCATGGCTGCAAGGACTCATGTGGCAATGGCCAAACTTGTAGGATCTCTGAGTTTGCAAACCATTCTTGTAGAAGTGGGGGTAAGGTTGCAGTCAGACATAGCAGAAATGTGAATTAGCAGACAGTCCCTAGGGGGAGTCAGGCAGGACCTAGAGTCAGCAGTCTTCTCTGCCCTGGTATAATCTCCAGCAATCACTGCAGGATCATCACCAGTGGTGTCTTTGGGGCAAAATAACTCAGCCAACCATGTCACAGACTAGGAAGGCTATAAATCCTCACCCAGCAGAGGTTAGGCCCCACAAGTACCAAGGCCAGGGGCCGGCAAAGTCTCACGTGATCTCAGCTGCCAGAGCAACAGTGATGTCCTTGAGGCTAAATAACTCAGCCACCCATACTCCAAGCACAGAACAGTACAATCTCTCCCCAGGCAGAGTTTGGGCCCCGAAAGCAAGGAGAACCAGGGCCAGCTGGGTTTCACATGATCGCAGCTGGCAGAGCAACAAGGCTGTCCCTGGGGGAAATTTGACTCAGAAAACCACACCATAGGCTGGGAACCCTACAATCTCTCAGGCAGCAGACTCTGTGCCTGGTGATCTTGGTTATTAGTGACTGACAGGTTTCATGTGATCACAACCAGAAAAGCAGCAGTGATATCCCTGGGGCATTGAAGCTTAGCCAACTGGGTCACAGACTAGGAACATGATCCTCTCTAACTCTGCTGAGTTTGGACCTGGAGAGTAGGGAGGCCTGCAGCTAATCAGACAATGATGCTTCCCTGCATTGTCTAAAAACTAAATCCTGTTAAAGGGACTAACTTAAAATTCTGATTATATGAGACAGATTCACTGAGGCAAATATATACCCCCAGAATAGGACTTATTAACGAAGGGACCATGAATAGACCTAAGATTCCCACACATAGAGGAAGAGTATGCCAACACAACAGAAATGAAAACCTAAGAATCCTGAAAACGTGAGAACTAAGACCAAGAAGGAAACAATAACCCCCACAACTCCATAACAATGGAGCTCACCAATAAACAGGTGTGGAAAATGCCAGAAGGAAAATTCAGAATTTTGATTTTCAATATGATCAAAGATGCTAGAAAAGAAATAAGAGTAAGTGTTCAGTATGAAAGAATACATCAATAAAGAAATTGAGGCCCTAAATAAGAATCAAAAGAGGACCTGAGCAAAATGAAGGTGACAATAAATGAAATAAAGAACTCAATAGCAACCATCACTGGCAGACTAGACCACATGAAAAACGGTGTCACTCTTAGAAGACAGCTCACTCAAAATGGATCATTCAGTCAACAATATGGAGAAGACAATATGACAACACAACCAGAATAATGAGGAGATATAAGGTAATATAAAATGACCTAACTTATGAAAAATAGGCATTGAAGAAGGTCTAGAAGCACAAACCAAGGACATTAGAAACCTCTTCAGAGAACTTCCTAAATATAGAAAACAAGATGTACATCCACGTACAGGAGATATTCAGAACCCCATAAGACAAGATCAACAGAGAACTTCTCCATGCCACATAATCAAAATGACTAACATAAAGGTCAAGGAGAGAATCTTAAATGCTTCGAGAGCAAAAGGGCAGGAGCAAAAGAATCCAAATCACTCCAGATTGGGATTTCTCAACCCAAATCATCAAAGCGAGGGGGACCTGGTATGATGTACTCCAACCCTGAAAGAAAACAACTTCCAACAAGGACTGCTATATCCAGCAAACATCTTTCACAGAAAATATAACTCAAAATGATAGGAAACAAAAGTCATCTATCAATAATAACATTGAATATCAACAATCTAAACTCCCTGATATAAAGGCATAGACTGGCAATATGGAATAAATATCATAATCCAAGTACATGTTGTTTGCAAGAAACTCGCCTTACAGGCAAAAAATATATAGGCTAAAGGTGAAAGGATGGAAAAAGGTATTCCATGCAAATAGAAACCGAAAACAAGCAGAGGTAGCAACACTCATATCTGACAAAGCAGATTTTAAGCCAAAACTTATCATAAGAGACAAAGTGGATGATTTCTTACTGATAAAAGAACAATCCAACAAGAAAATATAATGATAGTAAACATTTATACCCCAAATGTGGGCATGTCATGGGAAGACACGATGATTTCCTGTGGGTTCTTGGCTTCCATGTCAAAAAGAATTTCAGCACGCGCCAGTCAGAGATAAAGGCATAAGTTTAATTCAAGAAAGGTGGGGATACACATTCAGGGAAGGCACGGGCCATCTCAAGGGTGTGAAAGCCACAGCAGAGAGGGGCTCAGAGGGGCGCAAAGAGTGGGTGCAGAGGGAGCCAGAGACAAAAGCCTCTCAGACCTAATATATCTTTTTTGTTATAGAGCACACCCGAGAGGGGCTGGTCAGGGGTACCATAGGATGGTGGCCCCTCTTTGAAGCTCCAAGCTAGACAAAAGGTGCTGAGATAGGACTCTCAAGGAACCCTGGAGGCTTAGAGACATGAAGCTGAGTGCAGGACAAAGCTGTGGTTTTCTCTGGGACTTTCTTCCCAGGGAGTTCAGGTTCTGACAAAAGGCAGAGCTGTCTCTCTGGATCGAATCACCTTAGGAATTTCAGATGTGAAGCTAGCCCATTGTGATTTTAAAGATATGGGTCTGGCTTTCTGGGCAAGTCCTCAGCAAGCCCTGCAAGGTGAAGCTAAGGGTTTTAGATTTTTAAAACTATATTTTCCTTCCTTCCCAATTTGTCTCCTTTCTGCCTAATATTTTACCTTTTCTACCTCATCAGGCACACCTACTTTTATAAAATAAACTCTTCAGAATATTAAGACTCAGAGAGACTCCATACAATAATATAGGAAGACTTCAACACACCTCTCACACCACTAGATCAATCTTCAGACAAAAGGTCAGTAAAGACTCTTCAAACCTAAAGAGCACTGTTGAGAAATATAGGGATAAAGGAAACATAACTCGACATACCAGAACAGGCATTATTTGAGGTAAGGCCTGGGAGGGGAAACTGACCAGGAAAGAGTCCACGAGAGCCAGGAGCCCCCTTCCTTACAGACTAGGGGCTTTTATGGGGCAAGTAAGGGGAGCTACAGGGGTAGTCATGTATTCTGCTGGTTGGTGGGCTAGTGAGCAGGTCATCTCAGGGCAGGGTAATGGTCAGGGGGAATTTCTCTTTCTTTTGTGACTTTCTGGGTCCCTTTGTTCTCAGTCTCTTCTGGCAATATCTCAGTCAGATTTAATCATCAGACCTCACAGTGCTCACATTTCAGAGGTTTTATAATACTTATATATTGGGAAATGGGCAGAGTATTAGTTCAAGCTACTTCCTGCACAACAATGGGGCAGAGGTAGTTTTAGGTCTAGAAGCTGTCTTGCAGGCACTATGAGGATCTTAGAGGTCCTGTGTGTTTGGGAGGAGGGTGTATTGGCCTTTGGTCTGCAAGAGAAGAACCTCGTGAATGGAGCAGTTAGGGATTTTTTTGAATTTGTGACATAATTAGGTTGATTATGCATGGTCCAAAGAATAGGATGAGGAAGAAAATGATTAAAGGAGTTAGAAAGGGTAGGAGCCATGCTATCCAGGAGAAACCATAACCAAATATTCCTTCTGATTGGTGAATATTATCTAGTTGTTTTTGCATATCAGCAAAGTTTTTTGTGACACAAAGCCTTGGGGGGAAGCATGTTGTTTTTAACTGAGCTTAAACAGGTTTTTTGTCTGTAGGGTTTTGGGCAGGACTCAGATCCTCCAGGAATTTACAGGAATAGGAATTCCCACTTTTGTAGTGTCTGATGGTCATGGAACTGTAAAATCTCAAGAACAACAGGTTTAAATTTGCAGCATCTTATAAGAACTTATCTGGAGGGAGGTTTTGGATATTGGTGTCATATCTTATTCTTCTGTGAGTTGAAGGGTATAAGTACTATATAAATAGCTTTAGTATAGCTCCTTTTTGTTACCCCTGAAATAGCACATCTACCTCTGGTTATACTGTTTTTTTGTTTTTTGTTTTGGTTTGGTTTGGTTTGGTTTGGGTTTTTTTTGGGGGGGGGGAATTCAAGACAAAGCAAGTAGCCCTATGCTGGGCAAACATAAGTTTTTCTTTTAACAATTTTTGCTATTAAGATCAGCCAAGGCTCCTCGGGGTTATTTTGGGGGACTTAGTGAGGCATTACCTCTACCAGTTGTGCCATCTGCTAGGACAGGTCATGGTCTTTCATAGATGACATTTTCCTCTCCGATGACCCTCCTTTTTGCAGAGTATGTGCTGTTGGCTCCCAGTCTCTGGGACCTTCATGATTTCCCTGTTTTGGGAAGTCAGATCTCCCTGGCTCACTGGAGTTGCAGGGGCCTTTAGTTAGTTAGGTCCTTCCCTGGGTCCTATTTGACCTTGGAGAACTAAGGCCAAAGTATTGGCTCATTCTCCATATTCCTTTTCTCTTCTGATCACTCTCTAGGTCTCAGTTGTTGAACACCCAGAAGGTCAGTTTCATTAGTCCTTTTAAGTTGTCTTGCAAGTGATGTTTATTATCTCAAAACACTTTTTAGGGGTTGCACTTCTGTTAAATGCTAACAAACAACAGTTACATAGTTTTCTAGGAAAAACACAAAACAGAATTATCAGGAATAAAACAAATCCCATTTGTATCTCTACATAAAAAAGATGGTCATAATGCAATTAGGAACATATAAAACTTTACCAAAGGCAGATCAATACCAATGTACTGAAGAACAATGCTAGGATTAAGATTAAGCTTTTCTAAATCTGATTCAGAAGGCCTGACTAAAGAAGTGGGCAGGACTCTCCAGGAAAGCTGCTGGGCATGTCTGGTGCAGGGATCTGTGCAAGCAAAGGTAAATAATTGTCGTGAGGATGAGTGGGGATTAAAATTAGGGCAGATTGAAGGTGGGGCTACAGCAGCCATGGCAGGAGGCGGTGTGGAAGGGTTCATGGCAACCGGGGACAGGAAGGGAGGGGAGGCCAGAGCAGATGGGAAGGGAGGTGGGGCAGCGGAAGCTGCCACTTTGGGGTGTCAGCAGGGTGACTGAAAGCTATGAGAAGGCAGACAGGAAAGGATTTGAGGAGATAGGGAACAAGACAGGATGCGTTTGAAGAAGAATCGGGGGTGCGTGGAGTCCCCAAGGGATGGCACACAGGGTAGAGTGGAAATGGGAGGGGCTGGCACTGTTGAATCAGGTGGCCCATCGCAGGGCAGAGCTGTGCACCTGGGCTTGGAGCCTGGAGCAGGAAGGCCATGCAGCTCCCAAGGGAGGAATCTGGTGGTAGACAACAAAGGAAGGAGCCAGGGTGGGACACTGGCTGAGAGCACAGGCACACAGAAGGATAGTAGGAGTGCCAACCCAGAGGAGGGAGACAGAAGCAGCCCCGCTGGTGGGCAGGGATGGAGCAGGGAAATTTAGCAAGCAGGTTTGAGGGGAATGGACCTGGCAGCTCAGGTACTGTGTTACCTCAGCCCGGCCCAGGAAGGTGGCAGGCAGCAGGGCTGTCCGCAGGCTCAGTGTGCATTGGGGGAGGGTGGGGCATGGATGGAGAGCATGGGGGAGGATTTCTTTCTCCCTGGGAAGTTTTTCATCAAGGAGAAGGACTTGGCAGAGAAAGCAATTTTCAGAATGAGAGCAAGAGCAGAGAGAAAATGCTTGAAAATAAAGGTTGAAAAGAAAGGCCTCCTGTCATTTGGCCATTCCAGGCAACGTATTTATCTAAGTCTTGTCTTTGAAGTTTGGGAACCCATAGGTCAGTAAGCCAAAGTGCAAGAGGATGAGGGCAGCTTTTACAAAGCAGCTGTGTCTGGACAGGCCACCCGCTAAGCGGATGGAAGGGGCCAGAAACAGAAATCTGAGCATCTCTGAACTTTTGTTTGGCAGAGGGGGGTGTCCCAGAACCCAGGACAGTGCAGGAACCCCGCGAGGGGGAGGTCCCAGATCCAAGGGCAATGCAGGAACCCTGCATGGGGGTCCCAGAGCCTGGGGCAGTGCGGGAACCTGGCAAAGGAGTCCCAGGGCTGTGGGTGCAGGAACCCTGAGCCTCTTGGATACCTACAAGAGGCAGACAGAGGCAAGACTTACCAACAACGAATCTGGTTGATGTTGGGCATTTGGATCTGGAACCGGCAAAATGGCCTTCTGGTCTGGAGACCCATGAAAGAAGGAAAGTTGGAGGGAGAGGGAAAATAGCACTGGTCCACTGGAGGTTGGCCAGCCAGAAATCTCCCAGGCAAGAGAGACCTGGCCTCCAATTACCTCCCAAGTTTTGGCACCATTAATTCAGGGAATATGGGGATAAAGGAAACACGGCTCAACTGACCAGAACAGGCTTTATTTTGGGTAAAGCCTGGGAGAGAGGACTGATTGGGAAAGAGAGTCCATGAGAGTCAGGAGCCCCCTTCCTTACAGACTAGGGGCTTTTTATGGGGCAAGGAATGGGAGGGTACAGTAGTTGTGTATGCCACTGGTTGATGGGCTAGTGACCAGTTCATCTCAAGGCAGGGTAATGGTTAGGGGGCATTTCTCTTTCATGCCTTTCCTGGGTCCCTTTGTTCTTGGTCTCCTCCAGCAAGACCTCACAGCCAGACCTCACAGTCAGATCTCACAGTCAGACTTCACAGTGCCCACAAACACTATCAACCAAATAGACCCAATAGACATATATAGAATATTCTAACCAACAATAGCTGAATACACATTCTTCTGAGCTGCTCATGGCAGAAGCTTTTCCAAAATAGACCATATTCTTGGCCATCAAGCAAGTACCAGCAAATTAAAAAAATATAATTGCTTACATCTTTTCAAACCAAATGGAATGAGAGTAGAAATCAACACCAGGAAGACCCAAAGAAATTACATAACTCCATAGATAATGAATGATTTTGAATTAGGATCATAGAAGAAATAAGGGGAAAAATAAAAAAATTCCTGGGATTAAGTGAAAATAGAGACACAACATACTAAAATCTGTGGGGCACTTTGAAGGAGGTTTTAAGAGGAAAAATTACAGCATTGAGTGCCCACATAAGAAAAACAGAATGTCACCAAATAAACAATGTAAAGATACACCTCAAGGCCCTCAAAAAACAGAAACAGACTAATCCAAAGCAAGTATAAGGCAAGAAATCATTAAAATCAGAGCAGAAATCAATGAAATAGAGAACAATAACATCAAAAATCAACAAAATGAAGAGCTGGGGTTTTTGAAAAAATAAACCCCAGCTGGGCGTGGTGGCACACGCTTGTAATCCCAGTACTTTGGGAAGCGGAGACCGGAGGATCCGGGTTCGCAGCCAGCCTCAGCTCTCTCGCTCTCTCTCTCTCTACCTAGTGAGGCCCTCCGCAACTTCGTGAGACCCAGTTTCAAAATAAAATTTAAAATAGGGCCGGGGGTGTAGCACGGAGGTAGAATGCCCCTGCGTTCAATCCCAGGTACCGCAAAAAAAAAAAAAAGATAAACCCCTAGCCAACCTAACCAAAAGAACGAGAGAATTGATCCAAATTACTACAATAAGAAATGAAAAAGAGACACCACCACATACAGCAGGGAAATCCATAGAATCATCAGGAACTATTTTGAAATTTTATACTCCAATAAACTGAAAAACATAGAAGAAATCAACAGATTTCTAGATACATTCAACCTACCTAAATTGAACCAGGAGGATATAGAAAGCCTAAACTGACCAATAGCAAGCAAAAAATATAGAAACAGCAATAAAAGGCTTTCCATCAATGAAAAGTCCAGGTCCAGATGGATTCTCAGCTGAATTCTACAACTTTCATAGAAGATCTAAACCAAATCCTCCACTACTTATTCCATGAAATAGAAAGAGTTGGAATGCTTCTAAACTCCTTCTATGAAGCCAGTATCATGTTAATACCAAAACCAAATAAAGATACCTCAAGAAAAGAAAATTGCAGACCAATATCCTTGATGAACATAGATGTAAAAACTATAAACAAAATACTAGCAATATGCATTCAAAATCATATCAAGAAAATTGTATACCGTGACCAAATTGGTTTCATTCCAGGGATGCAAGAATGGTTCAACAAATGCAAATCAATACATGTAATTCACCACATAAATGGAACTAAGGTAAAAAATCACATGATCATCTCAATAGATGCTGAAAAAGCATTTGACAAAACCCAATACCCATTTTTATAAAAAACTGCAGAAAATCAAAATAGAAGAATTACCTATTCTATTTACCTCAACATTGTAAAGGCAGTAAAGGCAATATACAATAAACCCAAAGCCAATATCATCTTGAATGAGGAAAAATCTGTGGGAATTCCCTTTAAAATCAGGTACAAAACAAGGATGTCCACTATCTCCACTCCTTTTCAATATAGTATTCAAAACTCTAGCCAGAGTTATAAAGCAAGGGAAGGAAATCAAAGGAATACAAATAGAAAAAGAAGAACTGAAATTATCTATATTTGCAGATTACATGATCCTATACTTAGAAGACCCAAAAGACATCTAGAGCTGATTAACAAATACAGCAAAGTAGTGGGATATAAAACCAATATATAAAAATGAGTAACTTTTCTATATGCCAACCCTGAATCCACTGAAAAAGAAACCCAGAAAACAATTCCATTCACAATAACCTCAAAAATAAAATACCTAGGAATAAATCTAACCAAGGAGGTAAAAAGACCTCTACAGTGAAAATTATAAAACACTCAAGAAAAATTGAAGATCTTAGAACATGAAACGAACACACATGCTCTTAAATAGGCAGAATATATATTACCAAAATGGCCATTCTACCAAAAGTGATCTACCAATTCAATGCAATACCTATTAAAATACTAATTTCGCTCTTCACAGAGCTAGAAAAATCAGTCATAAATTTCATATGAAGAAACAAAAGACCCAGAATAGCCAAAGCAATTCTCAGTAATAAGAACCATGCAGGAGGCATCACAATACCTGACTTCAAATTATACTACAGAGCTATAGTAATAAAAACAGCATAATATCGGTACAAAAACAGACACATACACCAATGGAATAAAATAAAAGATACAGAAACAAATCCACACACTTATATCCAATTGATGTTCAACAAAGATGCCAAAAAACATATGTTGGACAACTTATTCAACAAATGGTGGTGGGAACACTGGTTATCCATTTGCAGAAAAATGGAATTATGCCCCAACCTCTCACCCTGCACAAGAGTCAACTCAAGATGCATCAAAGACCTGGAAATTAGACCAGAGACTTTGAAATTACTAAAGGAGGGCAGAAATATCATAGTGGTATGGCATGGCAGAGGACAGCTTCAAGATCATGGCAGCCAGAAAGCAGAGAAAGATACAGAAAGTGGCCTGGAACAGATATAGTCCTCAAGGCCACAGCCCCTGTAACCTACCTCCTCCACCCACACCCTCCCAGCAAGTGGAGAATATGAACTGTAATGCATGGTTCTCCCAGCTCACAAGGTCACCAGCCAGAGCCCCTCTGAGTCTCAGGGAATCTGTAGTGATTCCATTGACTTCTTTGAACCCAAGTATCCATCTAAACACACATATACAATATTATCTTTCTTTCTATAACCTGTAATAAACACAGGCTCACTGTTGGCATTCAAAATTGGTTATGTTATCCTTTACTCTGAGAGAGTTTCCCCCTACTGCTCACCCTAGTCAGATTCAAAACAACCCAATGGCACTGCTTGCCAATACTCTTTGAAATTTATCCCCTGGGAGCCAATGCAAAGTGGAATGAATTGTCAAGCTCCTAACCCACTGCTGTTCCCTTTGTGCAACCACATCCCCTTAGAGTATAACACCTGATTCCCAGAGTCACGTCAGCGACAGATGAAGAAGTTGGCCACTTGGTCCATTAGGGTGAGACTCTGTTCCACGTTGGGTCCCATGGGGGAGCACAGCCCCCGGGGTCAACGTGGCTCAGGAGAGGATCAGAAGGCCTCTGCTGGGGGGTCATGCCTCTCCTCCATGCCCATGCTTGAGACACAATGCAGCAGCAGCTAGGCCTGTGCAAAAGTAAACAACTAAACCAGAGACAAGCGAGCAAGATAGAAGCAGCTCCGTCACAAACACACACGCAGCCATCCTGTACACTTACAGTTTGGAAGCTGCAAAGGCTGGAGTCTAGCGTGTTTTACAGTTCTATAGGAGCCAAATATGACATTTAAATGATCCATTCC
>PVJS01050817.1:0-14186 GCA_004027185.1 Glis glis | reverse complement strand
AGAGAGAGAGAGAGAGAGAGAGAGAGAGAGAGAGAGAGAGAGACAGAGACAGGGAGAGAGAGAGCGAGAGCTGAGGCTGGCCACGAACCCGGATCCTCCGGTCTCCGCCTCCCAAAGTACTGGGATTACAAGCGTGCGCCACCACGCCCGGCCCACTCTAAGTATTTTATTAGTTTTTTATTTTGTTTCATTTTTGTTTTTTTTCGTGGTGGTACGGATTGAACCCAGGGCCCTGATCATGCTGGGTAAATGCTCTACCACTGAGCTACACCCCCAGCCCCACTTAATATACTTTGTGTTCCTCAGTTTTTTCTTTTTGTTTTTGTGGAACTGGGGATTGAACCCAGGGGTGCTCTACCCCTGAGCTATGCCCCCAGCACTTTTTATTTTTTATTTTGAAACAGGGTCTTGCTAAGTTGCTGAGGTTAACCTTGAACCTGCAATCCTCCTGTCTCAGCCTCCCAAGGTCTAGGATTACAGGCATGTGCCACCACACCCGGCTTATATCACTCTTCACAACCTCCTTTTGAGCCAGGTGTGGTGGTGCACGCTTGTAATCCCAGTACTTGGGAGGCTGAAACCGGAGGATCCAGGTTCGTGGCCAGCCTCAGCTACTTAGTGAGGCCCTCCACAACTTAGTGAGACTCTGTTTCAAAATAAAGATTAAAAAATAGGGCTGGGGGTATAGCTCAGAAGTAGAATGCCCCTGGGTTCGATCCCCAGTACCGCAAAACAAAACAAAACAAAACAAAAAACACCTTTTGAGAGGTAGAATTGTAGAGCCTTTATGTAGATTTTAAAAACTGTGGTTACTTGGTTCAACTTGAGGTTGAGTAACTTTCCCAAGGTCACACAGCCAGTGGCAGGGCCTGGATCCAACCCCCATCTGGGACCTCTTGGTATGTCACACGTATGATCATCAGTCTTCTTATGTATCTTGTTGGGAAAAAGTTGAAAACCCCTGACATAAGGAATGGTTATTATTAACAACAGGTTTTGAAGAGGACCTTTTAGAAGAATCCCAGTATGAAGAAGTGGCGGAGGAGACCCCAGCCTCCCATGACAGGGATACCAGGACTCAAGCCCGAAAACAAACACCTATCTCTACCCCCGGGCAGGGTGTCACTGACTACCGCCTCCGAAGCCTGCGGAAGCTCCTGGCTCGGCCTCCAGTGGGCCGGCCCGCACCCATTTCCAAGCAGAATGCCACAGCTCCTTTCCCACTGAGCTCCAGTGACACCCCAGTCCAGAGACCAGAGAAGAGGAGGAGGAAACCCAGCCCTCAGCCCAGCCAGGATTCACCTCGTTCTGACAAGCAGGCCCGTGGGCGCCTGGTGGGGGACCTGCCTCGAATTAAGAGGCCCAGGCCCACTGGCGACAGCCCCCAGAAAACTCTAGAGCAGTCCCAGTGGCTGAACCAAGTGGAATCATACATTGCGGAACAGAGAAGGGGTGACAGGATGGAGCCTCCGCCCCCCAAGAGAGCGTGGCATGGAGAGGAGGAAGTGGTAGCAGCTGGAGGCCCAGAAGGACAAGTGGAGGACGAGGAAGAGGGAGAAGACGACGATGAGGAGGACATGAGTGAGGTGTTCGAATATGTACCTGCGTTTGACCCAGTGGTGAACTGGGACCAGACCTTCAGTGCACGGAATCTCGACTTCCAGGCCCTGAGGACCGACTGGATCGACCTGAACTGCAACACATCCGGCAACCTGCTGCTTCCGGAGCAGGAGGCCCTGGAGGTCACGCGGGTCTTCCTGAAGAAGCTCAACCAGAGGAGCCGGGGGTAAGGTAAAGGGCTCTCCCGGGGCCAGGGGCCGGGGTGCGCGGCCGCCGGCTGGTCTGGAGGGCAGGGACCTGGGGCTGGCAGCGGGTTCCCCCCACTGCAGGAATAGTGGAACTTTACCCTCAGCCCCGGCTCCTAGGAAGGACAAGTGCCAGGGTCGATGACCTGCACGGGTCAGATCTTTGTTCCACAGTCAGGCAGGGCTCTGAAATCCCTGGTGCCTGCCCGGAACACATGTGGCTTGGCAGATGTGGCCTCTCCTAGCTGGGTATGGTGGTGCACGCTTGTAATCCCAGTACTTGGGAAGCTGAGACAGGAAGATCACAGGTTTACAGCCAACCTAAGCTACTTAGTGAGGCCCTCCACAATTTAGTGAGACCCTGTTTCAAAATAAAGAATAAAAAAAATAGGGCTGGGGCTGTAGCTGGGGCTGTAGCTTGGAGGTAGAATGCCCCTGGGTTCAATCCCCAGTACCACACACGCACACACAAAAAGATGTGACCTCTCCCTCAGAGAAGGAGCTACTAGAGACAGCAGACAAAACAGAGGCTTAGAATACAAACTAAGACCTCGGTGTGAGTTCGAAGAGCTGGAGCATGAGGCATGACCAAAGCTCTTTGTTTTTTTCATTCATTCATTCAATCAACATTTTTTAAAAATAAAATTCATGTACTAGTAAATTCACCACTTTAGAATACACAATTCAATGGTTTTAATTAATTGATTAACAGTACTAGCAATCAAACCCAGAGGTGCTGTACCACTGAGCTAATGTCCCTAAGCCCTTTTTATTTTGAGACAAGGTCTCACTAAATTGCCCAAGCTGGCCTCGAATTTGCAGTCCTCCTACTTCAGCCTCCTGAGTCACTGGGATTACAGACAGACACCACTCACCATAGTTCAGTGGTTTAAAAAGTATCTTCACAGCTGAGCCTGATGGCGTACACCTGTAATCCCAGTACTTAGTAGGCTGAGACAGGAGGATCACAGGTTTGAGGCCAGCCTCAGCAACTTAGACCCTCAGCAACTTAACAAGACCATGGTTCAAATAAAATAATAAAAAGGGACTGTGGGCCTAGCTCAGAGGTAGAATGCCCCTGGGTTCAATCCCCAGTACCAAAACCAACCAACCAAACAAAAAAAAGTATACTCACAGTATTGTGCAACTCTAATTCTAATTCTGTCTAATTCTAGAACATTTTCATTACCTACAAAAGAATTTTTGTATTTTTTTAATTTGTGCATGTGTGATACTAGGGATTGAACCCAGAGGCATTCTACCTCTGAGCTACACCCCGGGTCTATTTATTTTTTTTATTTTGAAACAAGGTCTAAGTGGCAGAGGGCCTCACTAAGTTGCTATGGTTAGCCACAAAACAGCAATCCTCCTGTCTCAGCCTCCAAAGTACTGCGTCACCTGCGTCACCAGGCCTGCGTCACCATGCCCGGTTCCCTTTTCTTTCTTTCTTTTTTTTTTTTTTTTTTGCGGTACTGGGGATTGAACCCCAGGCATTCTACCTACGAGCTACACCCCCAGCCCTATTTTTTTATTCTTTATTTTGAAACAGGGTCTCACGAAGTTGCAGAGGGCCTCACTAAGTAGCTGAGGCTGGCCACAAACCCAGATCCTCCAGTCTCAGCCTCCCAAGTATTGGGATTACAAGCGTGGGCCATCACGCCCGGCCCCGGTTCCCTTTTCTAATTTAAAAAAGAAAAAAGAAGGCCAGGCTTTGGGAGGCTGAGACTGGAGGATCACAGGTTTGCGGCCAGCCTCTGCAATTTATAGCAAGGCCATCTGCAACTTAGTGAGACCCTGTTTCAAAAATAAAAAATAAAATAGGTTCGAGGATGTAGCTCAGAGGTAGAATGCCCCTGGGTTCAGTCACTAGTGCCACAAAGAAAAAGAAAGAAACTCCATGCCTGTTAGTGGTTGCTTCTCATTTCTCCCTCCTCCCAGCCCCTGACAACCACTAATCTATCTCTATATATTTGCCTATTCTGAACATTTCATATAATGAAATTATATAGTATGTGGCCTTTTGTTTCTGGCTTCCTTCACATAGCAAAATGTTTTCAAGGCCCATCCATGTTATAGAATATGTCAAGTCCTTCATTCCTTTGTGTTACTGAACATTCCATTGCAAAGACAAAACACATTCTGTGTATCTCTTCACTGGTTGATGAACTTTTGGTGTTTCAGTCAGCACTCTCACCTGATGGCCACAGCTCAGAGGAAGCAAGATTTATTTGCTCACAGTTCTGAAGGTTTCAGTCCATGTTAGGCTGGGTCATGTCTGTGGAGCTCAGGCCATGGTGGCCGGAAGCAGAGAGAGAGAGCAAGGGGGGAGGGGGAGGGACATATGTAGTCCCCAAGGCCTCACCACCAGTAACCTACCTCCTCCAGCCACACCTACCTGCCTGCATTACCACCCAATAAATTCATTAATCCCTTGATGGACTTATCCACTGATGAGATTAGAATCCTCATGATTCAGTTATTTCACCTCTGAACATTTTTGCCTTACCAGTACATGAACTCTTCCAGGGGACACTCTATAACATTTGGATTGTGTCTACTTTTTAGCTATTAAAAGACAGCATTGTAGTGAATGTTCATGTACCATTTTTTGTGTGAATATGTTTTCAGTCTTCTTGTGTATATACGTAGGAGTAGAATTGCTGGGTGATATGGTAACTCTGTATTTAACATTTTAAGGAGCTGCCCAACTGTTTTCCAAAGCACCATTTCATGTTGCCATCAGCAATATATGAGGGGTCCCAGTTTTTCTGCATCCTCATCTGCACTTGTTATTTTCCATTTTATTTTGTTTTGCTTTAAATAGCCATCCTAGTGGGTGAAATAGTATCACGTGATTTTTATCCCCTCCGCCAATAATCCACACTGTTTAAATTTTATTGTAGAAGCCGGGGGAGTATCTGAGTGGTAGAGTATTTGCTTAGCATATGTGAGGCCCAGAACTGATAAATAAATAAATAAATAAATTTTCTTGTAGAATCTAAATGCTAATATACCTTAATTTACACATAAATTTGTCATAAATTTTACTTAACCCAGTTAATTGATATGAGTAAATTAAGTGTGTAAATTATTGATTTAAATTTTTTCTTCAGTGTAATTATAAATTATTCAATTTTCTACCAGCCATGTAATTATTATCTTTTTTTTTTTAGTGTAGTACTAGGGATTGAATTCAGAGGTACTCTACCACTGAGCTTTACTCCCAGACCTTTTTTATTTTATTTTGAGACAGGGTCTAGCTATGTTGCCCAGGCTGGCCTCAAACTTGAAATCCTCCTGCCTCAGCCTCCCAAGTTACTGGGATTACAAGCATGCGCCAACACACCTGGCTTCCAGCACATGTGTGTGTGTGCGTGTGTGTAGTGCTGGGAATTAAACCGAGGAGTGTTCTACCACAAGGCTACACATCCCCCAGCCCTTTTTATTTTTTTTATTTTGAAACAGGTCTCACTGCCGGGCGTGGTGGTGCACACTTGTAATCCCAGTACTTTGGGAGGCAGAGACCGGAGGATCCGGGTTCACGGCCAGCCTCAGCTCGCTCGCTCTCTCTCTCTCTCTCTCTCTCTCTCCCCTTAGTGAGGCCCTCCGCAACTTCGTGAGACCCGGTTTTAAAATAAAGGATGAAACTGGTCTCACTAAATTGCTGAGGGTCTTGCTAGGTTGCTGAAACTCAAACAACCTGCTAGATTGCAGTCTCAAACATGCAATCCTAGCCGGGCATGGTGGCACATGCTTGTAATCCCAGTATTTGGGAGGCTGAGACCAGAGGATCCGGGTTTGCGGCCAGTCTTAGCTATTTAGTGAGGCCCTTCACAACTTAGTGAGATCCTGTTTCAAAATAAAGAATAAAAACTCGGGCTGGGGTTGTAGTTTGGAGGTAGAATGCCCCTGGGTTCAATCTCCAATACAGCAAAAAAAAAAAAAAAGAAAGAAAGAAAAAACCATGCAATCCTCCTGTCTCAGACTCCCAAATACTGGGATTACAGGCATGTGCCACCATGCCTAGCCCAGCCCCCCCCCTTTTTTTTTGGTACTGGGGCCATTCTTTGTTGTACCTCTGAGCTACACCCCAGCCCTATTTTAATTTCTTACTTTGAAACAGTGCATTGCTAAATTACTACATGCTGACCTCAAACCTGCAATCCTCCTCTCTCAGCCTCCCAAGAACTGGGATTACAGGTGTGCACCCCTGGGCCTGGCTTATATTTTTTATTTTAATTGACACATAGTAACTATGCATATTTATGGGGTACAATATGACATTTCAATACTTGTATACAGATCAGAGAAATTGGTATATTTTTCACCTTAAACATTTATCATTTCATTTAGCATTCAGAATCCTCTCTACTAGCTATTGTGAAATAATTGTTTCCCACCACAGTTATCCTACTGTGCTATAGAACATTTGAAGTTATTTCTTCTATCCACCTGCACCCCTGTACCCATTAACTACCTTCTCTCCATCTCTATTCTCCCCACAGCTTTCTTAGGTTCCAGTAACTACTATTCTATTCTCTACCTCTATGAGCTCAACTTTTTAGCTTCCATGTATAAGTGAGAACATGTGGTATTTGTCTTTCTTGCCTGACTTATTTCACTTAATGTCTTCCAGTTCCATCCACATTTCTGCAAATGACAGAATTTCATTCTGTTTTTGGTTTTGTTTTTGTTTTTGTGGTACTAGGGGTTGGACCCAGGGGTGTTCTACTTCTGAACTACACCCCCAGCCCTTTTTATTTTTTATTTTGAAACAAGGTCTCACTAAGTTACTGATACTGGCCTCGAACCTATGATCCTCCTGTCTCAGCCTCCCAAGTACTGGGATTACAGGCATGCACTACCATGGCTGAATAGTATTCCATTCTATGTATATCACGTTTTATCCACTCATACCTCGATGAGCACTTTGGTTGATTTCATGTTTTGGCCATTGTTAATAGTTCTACAATAAACATATGAGTTGCAGATGTCTCTTCAACAAACTGATTTCAGTTCCTTGGATCTATACCCAGTTGGGGGGTTGCTGGATCATGTGGTAGTTCTAGTTCTAGTTTTTTGAAGAACCTCCATACTATTTTCCATAATGGCTGTACTGATTTACATTCTCAACAGTATATGAGAGTTCCTCTTTCTCCATGTCCTTGCCAGCTTGTTATTGTTAATATATTACACACACCCACACACACACACACATTTTTATGTCAGTACCTTGCTATTAGTGATTTTGATTTTCATTTCTCTGGTGACTAAAGACATTAATCAACCAATCAACATTTATCTAAAAACCCATTATGTCTTACAGACTGTTAATTTGGAATTTTTTTTTTTTGCGGTCCTGGGGATTGAACCCACAGGCATTCTACCTCTGAGCTACACCCCTAGTCCTATTTTTTATTCTTTATTTTGAAACAGGGTCTCACTAAATTGCTGAGGGCCTCACTAAGTAGCTGAGGCTGGCCGCGAACCTGCAATCCTCCTGTCTCAGCCTCCCAAGTACTGGGATTACAAGCGTGTGCCACCACACCCCACTAATTTGAACATTTTTATTAGTGATGGTCAACTTCTCAAGGAACCTCTTCACTGTGACCCCTTATTCACCTTGTATCCGTAGAATCTTAGAGCTGTCAAAGACCTCGGAGATCATCACAGCTCGATAGATACATGTTTAAAGATGGAGGAGTGAGCCCTGGAGAGGGCTGTGCACCTTACCTGAGTCCCTACAGGGAGCCAGTGACAAACCCAGGACAGAAACCAGGCTCTCCTGGCACCTGGCCTTTGCAGGCTTCTACCGTGCCACACTACCCTCACAATATGGGGTGGAATCACTCCAGCCCCCGACCCTTTCTGCCACAGGAGGTACCAGCTGCAGCGCATCATGAACGTGGAGAAGCGTCAGGACCAGCTGCGCGGGGGTCGCTACCTCGTGGAGCTTGAGCTGCTGGAGCTAGGCCAGCGCCTGGTGCGGCTGTCTGAGTACGTGTCTACACGAGGCTGGCGGGGCATCGATCCAGTTGGCGGGGAGGACATGGAAGCCAGGAACCTGCAAGGCCTGGTCTGGAGTCCCCAGGGCCGTCAGAGACATGTCCTGAATGCTCAAGATCCAGAGCCCAAGCTGTGCTGGCCCCAGGGTTTCTCCTGGAATCACCGGGCGGTGGTCCACTTCATCGTGCCTGGTAAGTCTCAGCAGCCTAAGTCCTCATAATAATTATGAGCACCCAGGTCTGTTTCCCCTGTTTTGATTTCCCAAAAGCTTATGAGAGAGCCAGGCGTGGTAGTGCACACCTGTAGTTCTAGTTCTTGGGAGGCTGAGACAGAAGGATTGCAGGTTCGAGGATAGCCTCAGCAAGTAGTGAGTCATCAGCCTAGCAAGACCCTGTTTCAAAATAAAAATAAAATAGGACTGGGGGCATAGCTCAGAGGTAGAATGCCCCCAGGTTCAATCCCTAGTACCACAAAAAAAAACTAAAAACAAAAAAACAAAAGCTTATGAGAGAGGCCACTTTGCAGTTGAGGAAACTGAGGCATACACACACAAAAAGGAACAAATTTAAGGTTACTTGTAGTAGATGTTGAAACTAAGAATAAACACTGACTCCTAGGTCAGTGCTCTGTCTTTCCTCCTAAATTGCAGGGTTGGATGTGATTATCATCTGGGGTTGTTGAGGAAATAAGACAAGCAGGGTACTCTATAGAGTGTTTTTTTTGTGTGTGGTACTGGGGATTGAACCCAGGGTCATTCTACCTCCAAGCTATACCCCCAGCCCTATTTTTTTAATCTTTATTTTGAAACAGGGTCTCACTAAGTTGCGGAGGGCCTCACTAAGTAGCTGAGGCTGGCCGCGAACCCAGATCCTCCTGTCTCAACCTCCCAAGTACGGGGATTACAAGCGTGTGCCACCACGCCTGGCTAGAGTGGTTTTATTTTTTTAAGTTTTTTGCAGTGCTGGGGATCAAACCCAGGGTCTCATCCAAGCGTGGTGGTACTCGCCTGTAATCCCAGTACGTGGGAGACTGAGACAGGAGCCTCCTAAGCCAGCCTCAGCAACTTAGTGAGACCCTGTCTCAAAATAAAAAGTAAAAGGACTGGGGGGAGGGTAGCCTCTGGGTTCAGTCTCCAGTATCAGAAATATAAAGCCCAAGGCCTCACCTATGCTAAGCAAGTATCTACCACAGGGCCACATTCCCAGCCTGGAAGTGGTTTCTATAATGAGAAGGGAAAAGATAGAAGAGGCGGGACTATAGCAGTGGTGTAAGACAGGAAATGAAGGATGATGGTGAGATGGCCAGATACCAGGTTGATTGCTGGAGCGTGGCGGGGCTATGGTGGCAGAGCTAGTGATGAGCCCCAGCCCGAGGCCTTCTCCTGGGCCTGCCTCGGGAGCTGGAGGTAGAAGCCCCATGACTTGTGAGCTCCCCCTCTCTCTGGGTCTCGGTGCTGCATTGCCGATGGTTTCCTGTAGTTGCATTATCCCCCAAGCAGAGGTCTGTGGGGACTCCTGACTCATGTTGGAGCCAAGAGTGGAGATGGCCATCTTTGCCTTACCTGCTTCTTTCTCCCTGCCTGGCCCCCTGGGGCAGTGAAGAACCAGGCGCGCTGGGTGCAGCAGTTCATCAGAGACATGGAAAACCTGTTCCGAGTCACTGGCGACCCACACTTCAATATCATCATCACTGACTATAGCAGTGAGGACATGGATGTCGAGATGGCTCTGAAAAGGTCCAGACTGCCGAGGTGAGGAGGCCCCTCGAGCAGGACACGGCTGGCTGCCTCCTCCCTGAAGTCCCAGGACTGCGGGGGCCAGGGCACAGCCAGAGGTCCAGCCTGCTGGTTCCCAGCCCCAGCTGTCTCCCATGGACTCACTTGCCCCTAACCCCATCCAGGAGCACGCTTCATCTCTGTGCCTGCCTACTTCCTCCGGGGGACCCACTGCTGAGTCCTAAGTCACCCCTCCTTCCTCACTCTTCCTGCAGCTCCCAGTACATGAAGCTAAGTGGAAACTTTGAGCGCTCGGCCGGGCTTCAGGCTGGCATAGACCTGGTGAAGGTAAACTAGAATGGGCGTATGAGATGTGATTAGAGACTGGTTAAGATGGAGAGAGAGGGGCTGAGGACGCAGCTCGGTGGTAGACTGCTTGCCTCAGTTGCAAAAGGCCCTGGGTTTGATCTCCAGCACCAAAAGAATAAAAAAATAAAGAGAGGGAGAAAGACATTTGGGATGTGTAAGGTAGTCAGCTCCTCGGTGGGGGAGGGAATAGGGACACAGTAGTGTGTGGCTTTCTGTTGCTGTGACGAGATACCTGAGAGAATCAACTTAAAAGGAAGAAAGGCTTGTTTTAGCTCATGGTTTCAGGCTGTGGTCACTTGGCCCCGTAGTCCTTGGGCCTGCAGTGAGGCACACATCATGGTGGGAGGAGGGATGCTGCTCACCTCATGGTGGCCAAGACGCAAAAGAGAGGAAGGGACCAGGGTCCCAATACCCCTTTCAAGGGCACCCCACGTGACCTCCTACTAGGCCCCACCTCGTACAGGTTCCACCACCTCCCAGTAGCACCATGGACTAGTGACCAAGGCTTCAGCATACGGACCCTCAGGGCACGTATCCGAGCCGCTGCAAGCAGCATTCTCCACTGCGCTGCGAGACCGGGCCAGAGCAAGACGAAGCAAACGCAGTGGAGTGGCGTGCTCAGAGTGCATTGAGAGTCGGGGGAGGAGTTGGAATTCACTGTCGGCTGGCATGCGCTCTGCGCCGGTGCTCAGCACTGTGGAAACCTGCCCCACGGCCAGTGTGGTGCCAGTCTGTCAGTCATTTTGTAGGGCGGAGCCGGGGGATCGTCCTAGAGTGCCTGGCTCACCAGCCCTCTGTTGCCCCTGCCCTTTCTGTCCCCAGGACCCGCACAGCATCGTTTTCCTCTGTGACCTCCACATCCACTTCCCAGCTGCAGTCATCGATACCATCCGGAAGCACTGTGTGGAGGGCAAGATGGCCTTCGCCCCCATGGTGATGAGGCTGCACTGCGGGGCCACCCCCCAGTGGCCCGAGGGTGAGTCTGCCCTGGACCAGGGAGAAGGAAAGGCCTCCTTGGCCTTGGTTCTTAACCCCAGAGCTGGGAGCAGTGTCTGTGAGCATCAGCAGTCTCTTTCCCACCCTGCCTGCTGTAGCCTCTGAGTCAGTGGCCGGTGCAGGGAGCAGCTCTCCAGGGTGTGCCAACAGCTGCAGCAGGAAATGCAGCAGTGAACTCCTCCTGCCCATCTTCTCTCTCATTCATTCATTCATTCATTCATTCATTCGGCATATATTAAGCATTTGCTATATGCCACACACTGCCCAGAGAGGATCTGAAGATGGAAAAGGGCTCCCCACCTGTAGAGAGGGAAATGAATAAGGAAACCGACTGCGGCTGTGCCTTGAGGGGCTGCTGTGGGGCTGTCATCAGCTGCTGTGCTTGCTGAACCCTAAACCTTAGTGTGGGGCCTTCTCCCACATAGGCTAGGGACTTGTTCAGGGACCAGTTCACTCGTTCAGGGCCCCCACCCTCCGTCTTTCAGAAGAGCCTGCGTGAGCACAGTCCACGCGCCTTCTGCACCCCTGCTTCCTGCCCGGCTCATCTCATGGGAGCTTCTTATCTGCCCACAGGCTACTGGGAGGTGAACGGATTTGGACTGCTTGGCATCTACAAGTCAGACCTGGACAAGATCGGGGGCATGAACACCAAGGAGTTTCGGGACCGCTGGGGTGGGGAAGACTGGGAGCTGCTGGACAGGTGACCAGGGGAAGGAGGGAATTCCATGCCGTGCTCTGAGCTGAGGCATGCAGGGGGTGGTACTCTCGCCGCTGTGTCACAGGGCTGGTGTGACAAGTAACCTCAGTAAACCGTGAGAGGAAAAGCAGGAACTGCACAAACGCCCACAGTCACCTTCCAAGCACCGGGCTGGCGCTGCGGCGAATGTGCCTGCAGTCCCCCTGGAACGCAGCTCTCCTCCCCGTGGAGGCTGCCTGGAGGAGGCGGCGGGGGCTGTGCCCATAGAGAAGGAGACACAGAGCTGAGCATGGTGGCGCATGTTTGTAATCCTAGTACTTGGGAGGCTGAGACTGGAGGATCACAGGTTCGAGGACAGTTGCAGCAATTTAGTGAGTCTCTCAGCCACCTAGTGAGACCCTGTTTCCAAATAAGAAATAAAATCAGTCTGAGGATGTAGCTCGGAGGTAGAATGCCTCTGGGTTCAATTCCCAGCACTACAAGAAAAGAAAAAAAGAGACACAGGCCAAGAGTCAGCAAAGACTTGGGGTCAGCAAAAGACAGCGATGAACATTAAAGGGCAACAGAATGCCTGGAGTCCCTGGAAGCCAGCGGGGAGAAGATTTCAGGAAGAGGTCGTAGCCTCAGAGTAGAAGGGGAACGTAGGGGAACACAGTAGAAGCTGCGGGCTCGGCAGAAGGCCAGGAGAGAGCTTCTAGCAGGGGCCAGGGTTGTGCAGGAAAGGAGGAATACGGGGGTGGAGAGGAAGTTGTTCTCTCAGTTTGCATGAGATTCCTCTTTCCAGATCTTTGCTGCGAGAGAAGGGGAAGGAAAGAGGTTAGTACCTTGGGATTTGAGTTTAACTAGAAGGAGCAAAAGGGGGGGAGGGGTATAATTGCTGGAAGGGTGGAGGAGGAGGAGGACAGGGCCAGGTCAGGAGCATGGGGGAAGACTCGCGCTTCTTCCTGAGAGACGGGGCAGGATGCAGCCACTAATCATAGGGTGCCTGTACCTGACATTAGATTGACACATTACTTCATTTATTCCTCCCCAAACCTCTCTGAGGTAGGTGTAATTATCCCTATTTTTCAGAAGAGAAACTGAGTCATGAAGAGTAGTTAATAACTTGCCCCAAATCTCTCTCACTAAAGTGTCAGAGGTTTAAAAGTCAGACCTGTATATGATTTTCTCCTAGAAAGAGGAAGAGAAGGAGGACTACGATACTAAGAGAACTAAAGGTAGAAAGAGGGAAGTTGAGGGATCTTATATCAGATAACTCTGACCTCATAAAACTAGATCAAAGTAGATCCCAAAGCAGATGGGAGTGCTTGCTTTGGCAGCACATATACTAAAATTGGAACGATACAGAGAAGCTTAGCATGGCCCCTGCCCAAGGATGACATGCAAATCCGTGGTGGAGCAGATGGGAGCCATGATTTGGGAAGTCCAGTGTAGTGGTTACCACCAGCCTTGATCATTGTACTTTTTTCTTTTCTTTTTTTTTGGGGGGGGTACTGGGGATCAAACCCAGGGGTGTTCTACCTCTGAGGTACACCCCCAGCCCTATTTTATGTTTTGAAACAGGGTCTCACTAAGTTGCTGTGCACTGGCCTCGAATCTGAGAGCCTCCTGTCTCAGCCTCCCAAGTACTGGGATTACAGCCTCCTATCACACATGGCCCCTTTTATTTTATTTTGAGATAGGGTCTTTCTGAGTTACTCAGGCTGGTCTTGAACTTGCCATCCTCCTGCCTCAGCTTCCTAAGGTGCTAGAAGTACAGATGTGGCATCTGGCTGGACTTTGATGCATAGTTTTTTTGGTTTTTTTGTATGTGTGTGATTCTGTGGATTGAACCCAGGGGCATTCTACCTCCAAGCTACACCCCCAGCCCTTTTTTATTTATTTATTTTTATTTTTATTTTTATTGTGGTGCTGGGGATTGAAACCAGGGGCATTTTTTCTCTGAGCTATACCCTCAGCCTTATTTTATTTTTCATTTTTGAAACAGGATCTCACTAAGTTGTGGAGGACCTCACTAAATTGCTGAGGCTGGCCACAAACCTGCGATCCTCCTGTCTCAGCCTCCCAAGTACTAGGATTACAAGTGTATGCCACCACACCCAGCTATTTTTTAAATTTTGAAACAAGGTTTTGCTAAGTTGCCAAGGCTGGCTTCAAACCTGCGATTCTCCTGTCTCAGCCTCCCAAGTACTAGGATCATATGTATGCACCATCACACCCAGCTGAGGCATATTCTTAACTCTTACCTCCTCTAAGGCCCAGGGAGAAAAAACTGCTTCCAATTCTAGCCATTTGCAGCCCTGCCCGAAGTCCAGACCTCCCTGTGAGAGAGAATCCCAATGGGCCCTACAGAAAAAAAAAGAAGAGGCAGGGCTAGGGACATGGCTCAGTGGTAGAATGCTTGACTAGCATGCATGAGGCCCTGGGGTCCATCCCAGAAACACACACACGCACACGCACACGCACACGAACAGGAGCAGGGCCTCTGATGGGGTCTAAGCTCCAGCCCTCTGCTCTTCCTGCCTCAGAACTACGATGTGCCCTGCGTGCTGAGCTGCTGTTAACACACACACACACACACACACACACACACACACAC
>PVJS01050816.1:0-14184 GCA_004027185.1 Glis glis | reverse complement strand
TTTTTTTTTTTTTTTTTTTTTGCGTACCGGGGATTGAACCCAGGGGCGTTCTACCTCTGCGCTACACCCCCGGCCCTATTTTTTTATACTTTATTTTGAAACCGGGTTTCACAAAGTTGCGGAGCCTCACTAGGTAGAGAAAGAGAGAGAGACAGGGAGAGAGAGAGAGCTGAGACTGGCCTTGAACCCGGATCCTCCGATCTCTGCCTCCCAAAGTACTGGGATTACAAGTGTGCGCCACTACGCCCGGCTCTGTGATTCATTCTTTTAATGATGTTTTTTGAAGAGCACACATTTTTAATTTTGATAAAGTTGCGGTACTAGGGATGGATTTTTATATTTAGAAATATGTTTTGTAGAAATCAAATTTCTAATAAGCAATGGTATTTTTAAAAATCAGTTCAAACAAGAAATTGTTGATGTAAAAAGATATGTTCTCTTTCTTTCTTTCTTTCTTCTTTTCTTTTCTTTTTCTTTTTGTAGGCTTCTCAATTTAAGACCAATTCAAGATTTCAGAAGATTGAAATAGGAACATCTGATGGGCACTGCAATGCAGCAAGGTTCCTTCTTTCCAAGATCAGACACTGTTTTTTAACTGCACTTGTGCACATGTGGCCTTCCCTGACTGATACAACTCCCCAAAGGCCCTTTATTCCCTTATGCAAAAATAATGAGGCTGAAAGTAGAGCAAGAAGGTATGCCACTAATCTCCACATGTGCCTAGGCATGCAGGAACCCTGGAAAAAATGCAAATTCGAATCAATCTGAGATCCTGTTACAATGAGAGTTTCTTACTTTTATAAGAGCGTTTACTTGGTATTTTAAATATCGAACTTTTAAATAATCTTAAAGAATAGCACCCATATGAAACAAGAATTTTTTACTATGGTTTGAGGTAAAGTGGAAATTTTAAGACCTGAGCCAAGGTCTCACCCATATTAGTCTGGAGAGAGAAAAACATATTATTTCCTTTTAAAATAGTGAAGACTAGATAATATGTTAGATCAAATATTATTTCTTTTTTGATATTTATGAGATGGATAAATATAACATAAAGCCTGATTAATATTAAAGTTACATCTTCTGAAATTAATTTAGCTGATATATCATTAAATGATCTTGGAGGTTCTGTGTGATTTGGTGAAAATAAAAATGGAGACAATTTTCTTTCTCTGATTTGTCAGGTGAAGTTTGTACAGGGAAACGTGGCTTTGGAACAGAGAACAAACCTCAGACTTCTGACTGATTTTGGTGATTTGGAGGCAAGTGACTAGGAACTGCAAAATTGTATGAATGGGAAGATGCTGGCTAAGTGTTTCAGGAATGGTTTTCAAGAGGTTATGACAACATGAGCACACTTACAATTTAGATATGTTTTAAGAAATGTGTAACAATTAAAATACATTTCCTCAGAATTATTATCACTAAGTGCTTGACATGGTGTGATTTCATTTGGTATGACCTCACATTAATAGCTAAAATATGCACATAAAGCAAATGTTGGCTTAAAAATGATAGAATTAAGACATTACATATTCTATTAGAAAAGTTGTTCTTGAGTTCAACCTTTGCTATTAGAGTATATGTGTGATTAATTTATTTGAAACAATTCCATTTCAAAATTAGATGGGATGAGTATTTGTATCCAACGGAAAAAAATAAAGGTTGAGAAGAAATAATCATGCATTATTTAAAATTTTGTTTAAAAATGAAATTTTGGAACTGAAGTGTAAAAATACACCCTCAAATTCTAATATTCTATTTTGTCCCTTATTCTATTATATAACCTCAAGAAATATTTGGCTGGGGGTTATAGTTTAAACATTTGAAACTTGGGATATCTTTGCAGGGCTGGTCAGAATCCTTCTCTGTGGATTGGCTACTCATCTCAGATTTTGTGGCCAGTCTCTGGACTGTCAAGGAGTGTAGAGAAAATTATAAAGCAACAAAGTCACTTAAGCCACTATTTAGTTCGCCAGACCTTTCTGTCATTTTGTTTAGCAAGACATTCTCCACGAAGGAAGCAGTGCGCTGATTGACAGGAGTTCAGCTTCTCGTCTCTTCCTAAGTTCTGCACTTCCAGTAGGACTGTATTGTTCCTTTTACTTCTTTCCCTACTCCACTGACTTCAGTAGTAGAGCACTTCCCTCTGACAACTTGCAAGAAAGCTGAACTTCTACGTAGACTTCATTTCTTATTCTTTCTAGTAGATTTCTCCTTTTCAATATGCTTTGATATATGGTCTATAGAGTAAAGTTTAGAATTCAAAAGCACCATTTCTACTTAGGGGCTCATGGCTTCTTTTCATGTGGTATGATAATGAGGCTTTGATTTTATTCAGTATGCTGCTCATACTAGCTTAGCCACTACATTCCTCATAATTTATTTTTGAAATCTACTATTGATATAAAGAAGCGCTGCTATGGCACCCTAAAATGATCTTGAGAGCTTAAAATAATTTGTCTGTGGTTAAATAAAAATAAGAGACATATGGGATAAATGAGTCTTCAATACAGTTTTATGTGTGTAAAAGCATAGGAGCATTCTCTTGGATCAAGATTCTGCCAAAGCTGAGTACATTAAGGAGAACTTGATTTGTAGTGTGCTTCCGGATTTATATGTTTATATATTTATTCTTGTCTTAGATGGGAGAGCAACAGATGTGACCAAACTTGATTAGTAGAATTTCTGTAGACAATGTGCCTAAACAATACTTGGAGCAGTAGATAATTTGCAGTCTTTCTTCCTTCTTTATGCATACATATAAATGCATAAATGCATTGTATACATATAAGATAAATGCATTTGTACATTCATTTGAGTTTGAGTTTTCAAGTAAAAGCAGTACATAACCTTGAATTATTTTCCTATAAGTCTCATATGTTTCTGAGGCAAATTTCAGAATTAGTAAAAAGCTGAATCAGGCTTCTTTTTTCTATATAATGAAGGATTTGGTTATGTAGTTTTTCTTTTGCATGAGTATAGAAGAGAATAAACCATTTCTCTGATTAATTCTTATATCCAATGCTGCATAGTATTGTTAACAAAAATGAATTCCAGGGTATGAAAGCTTGACTGTAGTGTAACTATTTAGTGCATAAGCACACACACATACACACACACACAAATACAAACGTATTCCTAACAGTAATTACTCCCTCTTGTTGATATAATTTCCTCATGTCGAAACAGCAGCTGCTGACCTAGTGAAATTTTTTATTGTTTAGATGATTGTATTCCCATTTATTCACACATATGCACTCATCAGACAACAGAGGGCCCTATTATTTAATATAGCTTTCAAGAAAAATGGAGACTAGGAATTCCAAGATGACAATAAACCTTTTAGTTTTAGTTAATTTTATGAATCTGGTTGTAGCATTTGTGTCTGCAATAAAACATATGTTAACTCCCTCATAAAACCTGAGTGATGCTGTATCTGTCACCTCTCTATGCATTGGGAAGTGGTATACAAGTTATTACCTTGTGAACAGTTGTTCCATCTCCTGTGCAGATCCATATCATTCTCAAATTTGCATTCTGATAAAGAAGCAACAAATGTTACTTAAATCCCATGAAGTGTGTTAATTATATCAAGCTCTGTGAAATTATGGGTGAGGGCGCCAAAAGGATTTCTGCAGCTGTATCTTGGGTCTCTTGAGCATATCTTGTCAGATTAATGTCTTTGTCACTTATATGATAACCTTAAAATTGCTTTTTTCCCCTAAGTGGTATTCCCTAAACCTCAGTGATATGGAAAATCTCACACGAAGCTAAATAGCAGATGCACTTTGGTGTTATTTATATAAATACTGGTGATATCTTTAGAGAAACAAGTTGAAATTCAATTTCAAAACTGAATTGAGTAAGTCTGGCTTATCAGTTTTACTTAATTATACATATTTCTTCTCATTTTGTTTGTATAAAATCAGAAGAATGGAATTTGGAACAGAAAATAATCTCACATTCTTTCCCTGTAAATATAAATAGAAGAGACTCCCTAGTACATACCTGTCTCTGGGCTCTGTGTGCAAGAATTGGGTATGGTTTCGTACATGTAGAGCACTGAAATGCAAAATTATTAGTAGTAGTAGCAGTAGCAGTAGCAGCAGCAACAGTAGCAGTTAGCAGTAGTAGTAGTAGTAGTAGTAGTAGTAGTAGTAGTAGTGGTGATTGAACTCAAAAGTATTCTACCTCCAAGCTATACTCCAGTTCTTTTTTATTCCAATTTTTGATTTGAAACAGGATCTCACTAGGTTGCTGAGTCTCTCTTGTCTCAGCCTCCCAAATACTGGAATTACAATGCCCAGAATTATCTTCTTTTAAGTTCTTCTCAGTTATATGTACCTAAAAATTTTTTAAAAAATAAGACAATTATCTGTGGGTAGGAGGCATTTAATGTAATTCCTTTTCTCTAGTTTCAGAAAAAAAAGAAGAGATGAGAAAAAAATATACTAAAGTACAATTTTTAAAGTACTCTTTCCGTTTTTCCTTCCATTTAAATCCTTTTAAACCCTGAATGGCAGTAGAGGAGAGTTGTTCTGGGCTCAGTTTCCAGAATTAGTTTGCTTGGGTTTGAGTCCCTGCTCCATCACTTGCAGGCTGTGAGAACTTGGACAATCAATTAACGTTCCCACATCTCAGTCTCTCCAGTTATAATTGGGATGATAATAATAGTTACTTCATATGGTTGCTGAGAGAATTAGAAACATTCATATATGTAATGTGCTTCAACCAGGACTTGGCACATAGCAACCACTGTTGAAATGCCTTCAGTTGTTATTAACAAGAATCATGAAACAACAGCTCTGCACAGAAGAAGTGGACATACTTCAACATAGAAAACATACAGTTAAATGTTTGAGAGGCTGTCAGGGGGGACTTCAATAGAAAATTCATTACAAAGGAAAGCATTTATATGCAAGATATTGAATTTCAGTTCCCTGGCAGGGGCCATTCTCCACCCTCAGAAAGCAGCAACTCTTAGAAAGTCACTCTGTAACTGGGAAAACCTCAGCCCATTGGAAATCTATATCACATGTCAGACCCTTCGAAGAGACAAATCTAATCCTTTTGGCTGAAAAATAGCTTGCAGCAGTCTGCTGTTCTTAGTTTACTAATATTTGGAAGAATGGTTTAGTTTGGCAATCAATGTCCTAGAGCCACCCAAGACCTTGACATTATCGTTTTTCTTTGAAGCCACAAAGAGGATTACTGCAAGAGCAGTTACTCTCTAATTTTATACAACAATTTGCTGTTTTATTTGTCATTGAGTCTATCACATTGGAAGCACAGCATCCATGTTTTCTAAGGAACTTGTTGAAATTTTATTTGCTTTAAGTCAATTTTTTAAATCTCAATTTTTATACATTTTTGTTGAGCATTTTCCTTGTTTGTAATAAAAAAATCATACATGTTAAAATAAAACTATAATAAGAATGTATATAAGGCACTGATTAATATGAATGCTTTCACATGCATCATTTCACTTAATTTTAAAAATAAGCCTGTAAAATATTAAGAGCAGTAATTTTCAATCCTGTGTAATGGATGTAGACATAGATCTTGTTATTTTACAAGGTAGCCTCACTTGTTTAAGTTCACAAAGCCAGTATGTGGAAAAAAAATAGTCTTAAACCCAAACCACCTGCCACAGATCCAATATTAACTATAGGAAATATTTAAGAGAGAACATTTAAAAACAATCTAGAAATCATAATTTCTGGGTGACAGTTCTCAAAATCTCTATCTATTTTGACATAAAAATACTAAGGTTAAGTTAATTTTAGTTTTGAAAATGAATCCATATAGTATTAATAATTTTAAACTTATTAGTTTTAGAAGATCCCAACGCTGATGACAAAAATGTTTTAGAGAAAAAAATGGAAAACACAAAGTAGTAATTATGTAATACATTCCTTAGTAATTTCCCAAGGACATTCCATTTTCTGAGAAGATCATTTAAGTCTTAAAAGAAATAGGTTCCTTTTGATCACAGTAAGTAAGTCAGTTCTAATGACATTTTATTGGATAATGGACACACTTAAATTATACAATTTAAAGAATTTAAAATAAAACAACTCATAAGAGACAAACACATTTATTTGTAATGATTGCAGGAAAAAAACATAAACATTTGTTGCTAAAGAATTTGCTGTCCTTTTAAAGGAATACAAGAGATTTAGAATAGAGATAGGAAAGAAAGTATAGGTTATAACTAATTAGAATATTTCAAATGTATCTAAATTAAGAAAAGATGATAAATTTCCAGAAGGAATGGATAACTTGCTTTTTGTGATAAACTACACATTCCTCAATTTATGATTACTCTCCTCCTTTAGTTCATGCAAATGCAATATTCTTTGGTTAACTCCTAAATGCAAAGTTATTAATAAGAAATCATATTATTTTCCATAGTATTCAAGCCTACAATTCATTCATTCTACAGTAACTTATTGAGGATTTCTTATATGGAGGCAAAATACTAGAATTCAAGAAAAAAAGGGAATAAAAAATAGAATGAATGAAGTCATAAAACACCAGAATACCAGAATAGTCTCACGACAAATGAAGCATATAAAATAATGCACATGTAAGGACACAGAGATAATAGCATATTTTGAAGGATAAAGAACATAGGCACTTAAAATCCTAGGAGAAGAGCTTAAGGAAACAGTGTGATTAAGACTGCATCTGATAGCCTGAATAGAAAGTATGGAAGTCAGAGGAGAACATAGGGACATATCAAACTAACCCAGCCAAAAACATTGAGAAAAGAATGATTTTCAAATACTACCTTACGGTTTTTGCAAAACCTAAGATCAATGTTGTCTGTTTCGAGAATGAGATAAACAGCATGCAATGGCAGTATAGAAGAGTGGAAGTAGATCAAGAAGTGTTCCAATGTGCCAATATATAATGGAGAGAAAAAATTAAGAGTTTTACTTAGTTTCAAAAAATGTAATTTAATTTTGGTTTTAAGTAGAGTTACTTTGTATTTTGGTTTGGATATAGAATGTCCCCCGGAAAAGTTCATTCTGCATTTAAAGATTAAATTTACCCCTGGCTAATTAAGCATTTTGTTTACTAATAAAGTGGTTTATGTTTACTTATCTTCTGAACTACTGAAGTATATTTATGCACAAATGTGAAATTCTATTCAAAAGTGTGAGATCCTTAGAATCCTTTTAAAAAATCATCTAAATAGGTCATGGGAATATCCTGTCTTTGAATATACTCATGGTTGACTCATGGCCAATTTTCCTGAATCTACAGTAAATTGTAAAACTTTAAGCTATGCAGTAAAGTTACATATGGTTTGAGTTCATTTCAGAAGCTACTGAAATGAGTGAAATACTTATCATTTTAAACTTCTATGGGAAAATCTTAAGGGAATGAGAAGTGGGGAAGCACTTTACCTTCAGTAATAAGTATTATTAACTTCGATAATATTGCTGCAATTTAATTATCATTGGGATGCACCGTGTAAGGCAATTAGCTGACTAAGGCTTGGACAATATCCTACAATGATATACTAATGCTGTATTATTTTAGAAATTATATATATCAGCCGGACATGGTGGCGCACACTAGTAATCCCAGTACTTTGGGAGGCGGAGACCGGAGGATCCGGGTTCGCGGCCAGCCTCAGCTCTCTCTCTCTTTACCTAGTGAGGCCCTCCGCAACTTCGTGAGACCCGGTTTCAAAATAAAGTATAAAAAGTAGGGCCGGGGGTGTAGCGCGGAGGTAGAATGCCCCTGCGTTCAATCCCCGGTACCACACAAAAAAAAGAAATTATATATATCATTTGTAACATTTAGTCCACCATTGTTGAGGCATCAAAATAAAAAAATAAAATTTTGTCTATTGAAACACCCATTTCCCCTCATTCTATATGGATTGAAATATTTAGGTGATAGCAAAACATACTGTGTTTACCGAAGTATATTAATATTTCTCATAAGTGTAGAATACCTCTCTTCTTACTGTGTGTGTATATATATAAAACTGTTTCACTCTTTATTTTACTCATAGTATAGGAGAGACATTTTTGTTAGAGTACCAGATATTCCCCATGTCATATTATTATACTCTCTTTCCCTCCCTAATTTAAAGATGACAATAATACCTGGATTTTAGTATCCATACAGTAGCCAGCTATGAAGATACTATATTTTTTTAATGCAGGATTCACAGCCTCTGGGTTTTGCCAGCAGTTACAGTTTCTTCGTTTTCAACTAGCCATCTGGCTACCAACAAACATTGTTTTATCTTTTCAGAGATTAGCACAAATACTTTTGTCAAATAGATAAATTCTGGCTTGATTTCTGTGGCCAATTCCCAGTATTTTTCCCATTAGCTAACACCTAAACCCACACCAACTCCTTCTTCTTCTCACCTAAAGTTAGCTTAAGAAATAGATGGCAGCAATACTAGGAATCATGTTTCTTAATTGCTCATCTTTGTCCAAGCAACTGTTCAAAGCAGAGGATTAACATAAATCAGAATAAGAGTGGAAGCCAGGTACATTTAAAAACAATAAGAGCGAGGAAGAAAATGATAATTGTCACTCACCTTTTTCTCACAGTTCTTCATATTATCCCAAATACCAACTCATCATTATATGTCTGATTTACTTTCCTTGGCACATTACCTGAAGTAAGAGTGAGGTGAACAAAGGATGAATATAATATTAATTAAGTGAAATAATATAGGGAAATGCTTTGTAAATCACAAATTTTCAATATGGATCAATACTATTATGAATACAGAATAAAAACAGCATTTGTACAGTTTGGAAGTGTTTATTTCTATCTACCATTAAATAGTAAACTTGTTTGATGTGTCCACTCAGAAAACATAAGTAGCTCTGGACTACAGTATCAAGAGCATACAGAGTCAGGGAAAGTCAGTATCTTCAGTTTGGTTTCATCTGTCTGGATCTTTCCAGCAGAACATCCTACTTTTGAAGCTGAATGTCTGGGGGCAGAAATGGGGTTATGCCATCTTTTAAGGATAAAAAGTTCTTTGAAAAAAATAAATGACTTTTTTGCCCATATGACAAAGTAAAATGGCACTTTAAAAAGAGAAACAAACTTCAATTTGAAAAACAAAACGAAATTTTCTGCTGGGCGTGGTGGCATGTGCCTGTAATCCTAGCATCTTGGGAAGCTGAGACAGAGAGGAGTGAGAGTTTGAGCCCCACTTGGGCAACATGTGGGAAGAAAGAAAAAGACAGGAAGAAATGGAAGGAATAGAGAACAGAAAAAGAAGGAAAAATAACAATATGCTATTCTCAATGTTGGAAGTCTTCCTGCGTGATGAATTCTACAGCAGCAGGAGCACTAATGCCATAACTAGTTCTATGGTGTGATTACTTTTTGCCTGACTGTTGCAGTCAATGATGACATTATTGCCCATGCCATATCAAGGGAACTGGTCTTAGACTAGGTTCAATCAATGGTAACAAGAAAAATTATAGCAGATCTGTGAATGTCAACATACATAACAGACATACCATCAAATCTCAGAAGAAAGCTAAAATCACCAATACAGCATCAAAGAAATTTCCAGAAACATTAGCTGAAATAATAAAGAGATAGTTTATTGTCTGAGAGAGATGTGTAACACCTGTCAGGGGAACTCACTCACCCCAGAATTCATCAATCAAAGCATTTAAGAGACTCAAACACATCCAGTAGTTTGAACATTTTCTGGGAGGAGGACTCCAATTTTAAATATAAATCTTACATCCTTACAATAAAGAAGTTTTTTCCTCAAGTATAGTTTTTATTGAACTGATATTTAAAAATATCATTCTGTCCATACTGAAAATTATTTAATGGAGTAAATTTATTTTTTATTAAAAATAAATTTTATTCATAGAGTTAAATTAAAATACACTTTTTCATAATAAATGTTGGAGTTTCTAGGAATATGAAATAGATTCTAATAAATAAACACACAAACATAACATTGCATCTTTGGAAATAAGGGTTTTCCACTTATCAGGTTCTAGGTGAAACAAGCATGGCTTTATCTTTCTCACATTGTTCATGGATACTTTCAACTTTGTTTTCCAACTAGATTCCTCATTTATTCAAAAAGAAAATACTTTCTTTGAAAGAATTATGTGAAGTGGGTATATTTATTTGCACACAGTCTAGGTAGAACTTTGGCACTATGATCAACTCAAACAAAGTGGATATATATAATTATATAAATAATTATATATATATATATATATATATATATATATATATATATAATTTTTTTTGGTGCTGGGGGTTGAACCCAGAGGCATTCCTCCAAACTACACCCTCAGTCCTATTTTATTTTGAAACAGAGTCTTACTACGTTGCAGAGGGCCTCACTAAGTTGCTGGCCGTGAACCTGCAATCCTCCTGTCTCAGCCTCCCAAGTACTGGGATTACAAGTGTGCGCCACCACGCCCAGCTCAAAGTGGATATTTTCTAAAATATTGCATTTCAAGATATCGCAACCATTCCTTGAACTTCTAACACTTGTGGCTACATGCCATAATCAATTCTATCTAAGCAAGCACCACTACTGTAGAAACATTTTGTAAAAATTGCCTTCAAAATAGCAAAACTACTAATAAGATTTGATGCCACCTCTTATTGTTTCTTTCACTTGTGGAATATTGAATCATACTGAAAAATTAAATCCTTACATTATCATTATGTTATCAACATCAATTAGTTTTCAAAGATTGTATCTTTTAAACAGAGGAAACTAATTCATGTTGAGTTTTTTGCTGACTATGTACATTTTTACTTTTGGTGATTTCTTTTTATAACAACAAAGAATGTAGTTAACTCTTGGAGCAAATACACAAGATAAATGTTTGACTTTTAGGTAAGAAGTAAACTATTATGTAAGATTAATTGATCAAGTTTCTTCTATTTGGTAGAGGGGAACTTTTTGATATATCTGTTCTCCACTGAGGATTTTTTTTTAAATTCTAGGTCTTTCAGGAGAGCTAATGAATTTCTTTCCCCCTGCACAGTTTGAAAACTTACTTTTAGCCCAGCATATGCTAGATTAAATTTCTCAGTAGTCTTGCTGAGTGGTAGGATTTAGTGTCCTTTATTTGATGTTTGGAATGGAACTAATGACAAATTATCCTAGAGCTGGGAAGATCTTCAAAGTCTCCTTGGGGGGGGGGGTGTTAGGGTAGGAAGAAAAGGAGATTAAAAAAAAGGTGAAAGAGAGAGCTGAGGCTGTCCGCGAACCCGGATCCTCCAATCTCAGCTCTCTCTCTCTCTCTCTCTCTCTCTATCTCTCTGTCTCTCTCTCTCTGTCTCTGTCTCTCTCTCTCTCTCTACTTAGTGAAGGCCCTCCAAACTTCATGAGACCAGGTTTCAAAATAAAGTATAAAAAATAGGGCCGGGGGTACAGCGCGGAGGTAGAATGCCCCTGCGTACCACAAAAAAAAAGGTGAACCTCAGATAGCCAGAAATGTCTCTGTAAATGATGCTCTTTTTTTCTTTTTCTTTTTTTTTTTTTTTTTTTTTTTTGCGGTACCGGGGATTGAACCCAGGGACGTTCTACCTCTGCGCTACACCCCCAGCCCTATTTTTTCATACTTTATTTTGAAACTGGGTCTCACAAAGTTGTGGAGGGCCTCACTAAGTAGCTGAGGCTGGCCGCGAACCCGGATCCTCCAGTCTCTGCCTCCCAAGTACCGGGATTACAAGCGTGCGCCACCACGCCCGGCTCCTTTTTTTCTTTATTGTTTCTATTTTTGAACAAATTTAAAACACATTTTTCACATATTCTAGTTATGGTAAAATCAGGCAGTACACAATATAATATGTTTGATATTTAGTTGTCAATCAATATTGATACCCACAAATATCATCATAGAGCAATATTTATCAAAATTCAACTTTTCCCCAAAATATGATTTGCACTCATATTTTGAGGGGATATTTGTGAAAGATAATGGTTCGTTCTGGAATCACTGGGAAATCTGCTCATTGCTGCAAGCTAAGGTCACATAGCACTCACAGTCTTATTATAATTGACAACTACATCTTGGTTTGAACTTCTATTCCATTTATACAGGCTTTTCAATTTACACAGGTTTTCTTGTACACATTTTTCTCACATATTACGTAAATAGAATGTTTTCACAACCTTAAATCAACCAAAGGGCAGATAAATGTTTTGTCGTACTGTCTCTCTCCAAATAGCTTGGCAAATAGGTCCGCCTCAGCTGTGAGAACTCCAATTCCCCTTGGGCAGGACCTTTTCATCATGTTTCATTGAAGGAAAAGTGATATGTTTAACATTCCGTATTGTCAGAAAAAAAAGTTATTTGATATGTGTGCTATTAATTAGAATCAGACACTCTCCCTAGAATTGTCACTGAAAAATAATTTCACAAGTCCTTCTAAGGAGACTGGATGCTTATTTTTCAAAAAGGGCATACCAAATTGCCTGTGCCAATTTGCCACTCAAATAAACAAACTGATCACCAGGGCTCCAACCTGTAGATGTACAGGGGCTTCTGGCTCCAATGATTCACTTTGCTGCTGTTCTAATTTTAGTGCTCTGAATACATCATCTCATTACAACTTCTGATCTATATAGCACCTAAACTGCCTTATTTTTTATATGCCTGTTACACTTCAGCTCCTTGATGATTCCCAGATTTCCACTCCAATATCTGTTTCTATTAAAGGACTTAGAATTTTATGGTCCTCAAGAAAATGAGACATTCCTCATTCTTTTGAACAAATATGAGTCTAATTGTCTTGTTTGCTTGCCTTTCTTTCATTAAGACCCTATGAATCATCTGTTGAGATTCGATAGCAGAGGATATTTCCTATATTGGAATAAACAAACAGGCCTTTTATGAGGGAAGTTTTTGTGCCTTTGAAAATAGATAAAGATTAATAGTTGGGACAAGCTATAAAGTTGGTTTCTGAGCCCAGAAACTGATATCCAATGATGAATTGGATCCTATGTGAGTTGTAGTACCATATAACTGCTAAATAAATGTTATTCAATAATAGTAGCTAAAAAGCATGGTAAAGGAGACCTTATTCAGGACCAGCATGAATTCAGTACAAGGTCCACTGTAAGGGAGTCCTGTCATAGGGGAAGGAAATTTAACTCAACTCTGAACACAGCATGAGTGAGTGGGAATTTATAGTCAAGGAACAATATGGGAGTCAATGGAAAGAAAATTACTAACGAGAAATATCAGAGATAATGGGGATTCTGGCAAAACTGAACTATCAGGATTCTTGCCAAAGTCAAACCAATGTAATTAGGCATTGCCAGGGGAAGGTGGAGGATGAGTAGCCAGATCAGATATTGAAAATGATCAGATATTGAATACGATCATATATAGAACATGTGAGTTTCTGACAAAGCTGACTTAGAAGGGTTGTTTTGCTAAAAATGGGTCTTACAAGAAGTACAGTGATAGGCCTAGGATAATGCTCAGAAAACTGGCTAAAGTTTGTCTAAGCAATGAATCTTTGTTAATCTGCACCCTCAGCTTTGATTTCTTTCATTCATTTCTTCTTTCTGTCCTAGAGAATATCTTCAGAAATAACAATAATTCCCCTTAAAAACAGGAACAATCACCACTATCACCACTCCTTTTCAATATAGTCCTTGAAACTCTTGCCAGAGCAATAAGACAAGAGAAGGATATCAAAGGAATTCAAATAGGAAAAGAAGAACTAAAATTATCTTTATTTGCAGATGACATGATCCTATATCTAGAAGACCCAGAGAACCCAACCAAAAATCTACTAGAGCTGATTAACAAATTCAGCAAAGTAGCTGGATACAAGATCAACCTAAAAAAATCAGTAGCTTTCATATATGCCAACCATGAATCCACTGAGAAAGAAATCCAGAAAACAATTCCATTCACAATAACCTCAAAACCAATCAAATACCTAGGAATAAACTTAACCAAAGAGGTAAAAAACCTCTACAATGAAAACTATAGAACACTGAAGAAAGAAATCGAAGAAGATCTTAGAAGATGGAAAAATCTCCCCTGCTCTTGGATAGGCAGAATAAATATTATCAAAAGGGCCATTCTGCCAAAAACGATCTACAGAGTCAATGCAATCCCTATCAAAATACCAACATCATTTTTCACAGATCTAGAAAAATCAGTCATTAATTTCATA
>PVJS01050815.1:0-14186 GCA_004027185.1 Glis glis | reverse complement strand
AGAGAGAGAGAGAGAGAGAGAGACAGAGAGAGAGAGAGAGACAGAGAGAGAGAGAGAGACAGGGAGAGAGAGAGAGAGAGAGAGCTGAGGCTGGCCACGAACCCAGATCCTCCGGTCTCCGCCTCCCAAAGTACTGGGATTACAAGTGTGTGCCACCACACCCGGCGTAATTATATATTTATTATCATCAAATCTTATCTATGACACTGCATCCTCTATTCATTTATTGCATCTGATTTATAATTGCACTGACCGTGCTCTACATGTCTTAGAATCCCTGATACAATGCTCGGTGTTATCATTCATTCTGCATTTTAAACAAATCCTGAGTCTCTCTCCAAGGCATCTATGTGAATGGTGGCATTGTGAGTTGTCTAAAGTCTTGGAACTCTAATGAGATTCTGAAATTTACTAAGTACTTCCCTACAGAATAATTTATGTAAACCCAGAAAGAGCCTTCTCAGGCAGGAGTCCGGCTATTATCCCCATTTTTCAGCTAAAATGACTTTGAGAGTGTAAGTACACTTTGGGGGAATTATGTCATACAGATGGGAATGATGGAATAAAAAAATAACAACTGAATCTCCTGCTTCCTGTCCCCACCCACTTTTACCTTCTTCATGCCTATACTATGTACCTTCCAGCTAAAACAGAAAGTGGATTAAAAAAAAACAGGGCATATTTCAGCTAAATTACTTGCTTTGTTTCAACCATGGTTTTCTATCAAAATCATTCACTTAACAATATTCAAGTTGGTAGTAATTGAAAGGTGCTTGTACCCAGATGTGATAGTGCATGCCTATAATCCCAGTACTTGGGAGGCTGAGACAGGAGGATCACAGGTTCAAAGCCAGCCTCACTGACTAACTGAGGCCCTTAGCAACTTAGCGAGACTCTATTTCCAAATAAAAGATAAAAAAGGGCTGGGGGTGGGGTGTAGCTAGGAGGTAGACTGCCCCTAGATTCAATTCCTAGCACCCCCCCACACACAAAAGATGCTTGTTCAGTTAAATGTGGCAATTTAACATTAGACATTTATTTATTCTACTGTCCTGAAATGACAGTAGAATGGGCAAACGTATTTAGCATTAGGGGAATATTTGAACCTGGCCTGGAATCTTGAGGAAAAGCCCATAACACTTCTGGATGATAGAGCATTAGGTAAAGCTGGAGTGAAGGGAAAAATGATCAGCTTGAATTTTAATTTGGCCCAGAGAGTGGATGGAGGGGACCCTAGTGAGATTGACAGTAGAACTCTGGACATCCAGTGAGGAGGGCAGACTCGACTCCTCAGCTGCTTGGGAAACTAAGCACTGGGATTGGCCCTCAGCAGTTGCCACTGGAATTCACTTGGCATGGACAGAACAGGGAGGAGCATGGGGCTCGTTTCTGCTGACTCGAAGGCAGGCACGGTAAGACAGAAAGTCGGCCTCCTTAAGCTGCCTGCCCTGACCCACCCAGAATTGGATTGGTCAAAGGTAAAGCTCATCAATTCTCCTTTTCCCCTTCCCACCTCCCTCCTGCAATTCTTCTGGTCTCTCTCCACTTTATTTAAAATCCCTTTTGTTTCCTGTTTTCTCTCTAGCTTCCACATTTGAGAGAAGAACATATGACCCTTGACTTTCTGCCATAGGCTGATCTCACTTAGCATGCTATTCTTGAGTTCCATCTGTTTTCTTGCAAAGGACATAATTTTGTTCTTCTTTATGGCTGAGTGTAACCCCATTGGTGTATTTTCTACGTTTTCTTTATCCATTTATATATGTCCGGATATGAAGGTATCACGATTAATTTCACTAACATGTGTAGAAAGGGGAGGAGTGGAGTGGTATCCACACCAAGTGCTGTGTAGCATGTATGTTTGTATCATGTTGAAACTCACCATGATGAATAATTGTGATGCACCAATAAAAGTATTAAAGAAAAAGATGTCGCAAGAAAAGTGAAGCTCACATCTCTAGTCACCTCCTTCCTGCCCCTTAACAGGACACTAATCCTCATTAAACTTTTTTCTTTGTCTCTTGATCTCTGCTTGAGATTTGAACAGGCATCCACCCAATCTCAGGTAGAACCATTTCGAATGGTTTAAGAAGCAATACATGTGTAATATGGGCTTCTCTCCCAGTAACCATGAAAATGAGAAAGTATTACTGAGTGTGGAATGCATTCATCTCTTCAAGTCAAAAGACCAAGACAGATTATGACAATGTCTTTTCAACATACAAGACAGACAAAAGGCTAAGTTCTCTCAGATACAAATGGCCACAGATTTCTTTTTTTTTTTTATTTGCGGTACCGGGGATTGAACCCAGAGGTGTTCTACCTCTGTGCTATACCCCCGGCCCTATTTTTTATACTTTATTTTGAAACCGGGTCTTACAAAGTTGCGGAGGGCCTCACTAAGTAGAGAGAGAGAGAGAGAGAGAGAGAGAGAGAGAGAGAGAGAGAGAGACAGAAAGAGACAGAGAGAGAGAGAGAGCGAGCTGAGGCTGGCCACGAACCCGAATCCTCCGGTCTCTGCCTCCCAAAGTACTGGGATTACAAGCGTGCGCCACCACGCCCGGCTGGCCATAGATTTTTAACACAAGAATAAAATCTCCAATTGGGGGATTAAAAGGAGAAATTATATATAAGGAAATTACAAATGAAAAAGAAGCAGCCATAACATTGTTGACAGCAGTAAAGCAAAGCATGAGAACAGAGTGCTACATGCTTAAGATCAGAAGAGTCATCAATATTCATTCACTAAATAACATTGCAAAGGGCTACATAATTTTTTTAAAATTGAAAACTATAGGAAGATTTTGACAAGCCTTTTTGGTTTCAGCAGATAAAGTAGATAAAAATACATATGGGTTTAATAGACTTAACACCAGATTGTATTTTACAAATAAAGACTATCCACTGCCCTGAGCAGAATTAGACACATTTATTTTTCAGATTAAATAAACATCTGTTGGGCACATATAATGAACCAAGTGAGTTTATATATTACTTATTCCTGAGAATCACCCTGTGATGTAGCTGTTATTTCAGATTTGCAGATAAGGAAACTTAAATTGAGAGGTAAAAGATGATCTCAGGTAACATTGTTTGAAAATGATAGATTCCATCAGGCTTATAAACACTTTCTAACCTTTCTTTTATTTTTGTACTTTTATTGGTGCATTACAGTCTTGCATCATAATGTAGTTCATAGTGATAGTGACATACATGCACACAGCACTAAGCGGGCTTCCCCCGCATACTCCCCCACTTCCCCATATAGGATATTGAGATTGACATTAGTATTCTCACCTGTTCAACATCATTAGCAATCAGGGAGATGCAAATCAAAACTACACTGAGATTCCATCCAACCCCAATCAGAATGGCAATCATCAAGAAGTCAAACAATAAATGTTGGCGAGGATGTAGGCAAATAGGAACTCTTCTACGCTGTTGGTGGGACTGCAAATTAGTTCAGCCACTATGGAGATCAGTGTGGAGATTCCTCAGAAAATTGGGAGTGGATCCACTATATGATCCAGCTATATCACTGCTGGGTTTCTTTCCTCTTTCAGGAAGGACTGAAATCAGAATATTATAGTATTCTGATATGATATAATGCATATCCGTGTTTATAATCCATGTTTATCACCTTTCTTTTTTGAGCCAACTTTAGACCTACAGAAAAGTTGCAAAATAGTACAGAACCCTACACCCCTCAGCAAGCTTCCCCAAGGTTCACATCTTCCTTAACCATATTACAATGGAAAACCAGGAAATAAACATTGGTGCAGCACTATTAACTAAAGGCCTCTTTCAAATTCCATGGCTTTTCTTTAATATCCCTTTCCACCCTGAGCTCCTATGTCGGATCCTGATTTGCATTCCTCCTTGGTCTTCTTTGGGCCATGTTCCTTCTTCCTTTCTATCTTCTGCTCCACGATCTTGACTCTTTTAGAGAGCATCTGGTCATTTGTTTTGTACAATGTCCCTCAATTTGGGTTCCTCCACTGTTTTCTTAGATGAGACTGACATCTTGCAGTTTTGACAGGAATCCCACAGAATTACGTTGCTTTCCTTTCAGTGCGTCTTATGATGGCGTGACAAGATCGATATGTCCAATTATTGCTGAGGTTCATTCTGTTCATTTGGTCCAGGCGGTGTCTGTCGAGTTTCTCCAACAATAAAGTGTATTTTTCTCTCGGTTGCAAAGAAACATCTTGGAACAGATATAGGAAGACTATGTAAATCCTTGTTTTTCTCAACTATGAGACAATTTTTTTAAATGAATCATTTTCCAGGCAACAAAGTAAATAAAAATAAATTAGATAAGATAAAAATTATAGGTGTTATATTCTCTGAGGAAAAAAACACCAATAATATAACCACAGTCACCCTACACTGAAGTTTATAGAAATAATACTATAATTACTTTAGGGCATATAAGAAATCAATTTATAATTCCAGGTTATTTTAAAATAATGGAATTGCATATGATACATATCTGAAATTAATTATGGAAATTATCAAACTTAGAGAGGAATTAATATCCTTAAAGTTCCATTAATTGATTCAAGAAGGATTTATGTTTTTGCTGTCATGTTCCCAACACATTAATGGTGAGTAAAACAGACATGATCCCTGCTATATTGATAATAATGAAAATAAATAAATTAACCTTTCATCTTAAAAAGATTTAGGGGAAACTATTAAATACATGTAGGAAAAAAGGAGAAAAACAAGTAAATTAAATAGAAAGCAGAGAAAGGGTAGAACTAATAAAGTCAAGTTCTATCCGCTTGGAAATGCAATCAAACATATGTCAGGGTTAATCAGAAAAGTCTCCAACAGCATCAAAATCCACAAGTTTAGTATGAAAAGGACAAAATTTCATATAATTAACAAAGGATGCAGACGGGCAACTCATAAAAAGAACATATAAAATAGGCAATAAAATATTAAGCTTCACTACTAACTAAAAATTAAAATAATGAGATAATGTTTTCCCCCATGAAACTTACACGGATAAAAGATTGGTGACATGCCATGTTGGTAAGGTTGTACAGAGAACAAGTCCACACATGGCAATGGTGTTATTGGTTCAATACTTTTGGTGGAAAATGTTTTCAGTGTTACATCAAACACTCCAAATTTTATTTGGCTCATCCCTAAGAAGTGTAAGATTTTATCCTGAGGACACAAGCATTCATCAATCTAGACACAATAATAGTCATCACAGCATAAGTGATGACTGGAAAAGTTATAAATAACCTAAATATCCAATAATTAGGAACTCATTCATTAAACGGTTACGTGCATGAAATGGCTCATGTATATGTGAAAAGTAACATTTTGGGAAAATACTAGTGATAAAGATATCCCCTCAACTGTTTCAGTTATTAAGCCTGTTTTTCCAGATATAGTGCTTACTGGAATTTTTATTACAGTCATATAAAGTATTAATCTATATACCTAGAAATGTGAAGCAGGATACTGGGTGATTTTTATTGTAAGTATCTCTCCCATTTCAGTTCAAACAGATACATGCACGTGTACACATAAACACACAGTTTGCTTGTGCATATATGTATATACACATATATGTATATGTATATGTATATGCATATGATGTATATGTATATCTGGTTTTAAAGTGCCAATTGAATTGTATCAAGCTGGCTTTACTTCTAAACTCTGAAGATCCTTTTAAGTTGCTCTTCAACCTTTTTAACTATGCCACTTAATCTCCATGCTGATTTTCTCCCTCTGAAAAGAAGAGCAGTTCTTTCAAAATTCTTGAATTCTTAATGTAGGGTTTGAAAAAGGTTGCTTCTTATTTATTCCTATTTAATAGGCATTTGTACATAGTTTTCTTCTGTGTTTGCTTTCTTTGGCTTTGACTTTTCACTCAATGATTATCTATCAAAACGGGGCCCCGCGGTTATTGATGGCTTCCACATTCTTAAACACGACAAACAACAAACACATTCAACAACTCTTGGTCTTGCTCCCAATAGATTTGGGCACTTGATAGTTTGCACAATTCAATACTGAATGGCTCTTGATTTATATTTTGCATTATCTTTTGGATGTTTGTTCCCATTCATGCTTTTCCTTATTTACATGTGAGTCATTTAATTTGTACTGGTATTTCTTTCTTTTGGCAGCCCAAGCTGCTTCTGCCTCACAGTGATTCTCGATTACACAGTTGTGTACCAGTGCTTGACTAGCTGGTAACGTTAGAGAAATGGCGCAATTCCCATTTTAAAGATTTTTAAAATTCTTGTCTTCTGTCAAAACATGAATAATGGTTTCTCCACACCTTGCTGTCACCGTCCCTCTGTGAGGTCAGGCCCTGGAAGAATTTCCTCCGGGCTACTTCTTGCTACCACCCCAGATACAGACACCAGCAACAAGGACTGGGGGGTATGTCCTGGAAAACTGAGAAAGGTGGAGGTTTTCTAGTCTCTGGTAGAGAGAAAATAAAGGCAACCCATAATAATTTCATGAGTGAATGACATCTGAGAGAAGGAACCATTATCTCTATATTGAATCAGCCCAGTATAAAATGAATCAGAGGAGTAAATGAACGTTTGCATAGTCCTGAATTCCCGGAACCTCCCAGCCTTACCCGAGAGAGAGGGAAATACGTACTAGACAATAGCTTTGCTTAGATGGGCAAAACAGGCAATCACAATTTTACTTAAATATTTTTCTAGTATTTAAATAGGTAGCTAAGACAGAATATCAGCATAAAGGGAACTTTTTAAAAACCACTTTCTTTAAAAAAAAGTTTGAAATCATAGAATACATGGCAATAGCATGACTAATTCCTGCGTCTGTACTTGAAGCAAATTTCGCCTTATCCAGAACCCCCATCACAAGGCTATCCAGGTTAGTTTCTTAATGAAGAAAGTAGAACCTACACTTAATGCCTTTATTAGTGAATCAAAATTCTACAGAACTGATTTTTCAAGAGCTTTTAATTATATTCTAAAGATTATTTAAAAGCCAAAATCAGATACTTTAAAATTTCTATGAAACATATTTATTTCTTTATTCAGGAGTGTATCTCTGTTTTGTTCTCAGTTCATTACTATTTGCTACACAACTCATTGCTACTTCTAGATGTTGGGGATTGGTTAAATGCGACCTACTCTTTTTATTTGTAAAGCATGCATTCTTTTTAAATATACTGTTATTGGTGCATTGTAATTATATATGATAATGAGGTTCAGAGTGGTAGAAACATATGCACACAGCACTCAGTGTATTTCCCTCTGGATGCCACCCCACTCCATCACCCTCTCCCTATATCTTATTATTTTTTTGTGTGTGTGTGGTACTGGGGATTGAACCCAGGGACATTCTACCTCCGCGCTACACCCTGGCCCTATTTTTTTATGCTTTATTTTGAAACCGGGTCTCACGAAGTTGCGGAGGGCCTCACTAGGTAGAGAGAGCGAGAGATGGAGAGAGAGAGAGAGAGAGAGAGAGCTGAGGCTGGCCACGAACCCAGTCTCCGCCTCCCAAAGTACTGGGATTACAAGCGTGTGCCACCATGCCCGGCTCCCCTATATCTTATTGAGATTAGTATTGATAATTTCATATAGGAACATAGCATTATTTGAACTGTTTCCTTCTAATTATTCCTCACCCCCAAATTGTTTCTGTTTCCCTTTGTCTCAATTTCCCCACTTGTAAAATAATGCCAAATGAACCTCTGTCTCTTTAGTGACATCGCAGAGAATTCTTTCCATCTTTGCCGTCCTAACATGATCGCGCACTTAAGTCTTCCCCCAGGAACTTGCAGCACTGTGGTTAAATGCATGGACTTCAGAATCGTACACGACACAATTTAGATCTCAGCTTTGCTTCTTGTTACACGAGCCCCTCCCTGCGTCTTATTTCCCTTCTGTAAAGTAGCGACGATACCGTCTACTGTATACAGTGATTCATTGGATTAAAGGCTGTGCATAGTACCTATCACAAAGCAAGTGTTCGATGAATGGTAACTGTCATTAATATCCATCCTGTCTCTAAGGGTCAACCAAATTGGCTTGCTGTAAAGAGAACCCTGATCAAGACTGAGAAAATGTAAATTCCAGTCTCTGCCAGGAATAGCAAACCTACTCTGTCCTGTGAGTGGCTGCTCATTTATCATACAAGGGCATATAGTCTCTATTCCTACTGTGTTCATTGGTCTCTGTGCGTACAAGAGGCATACAGAAACAGAGTCCTGCTATGGTTTGGACATGGTTTGAGTGTGTCCCTCCAGGTCCCTGTGTTGGGAGCTTGGTACTCTATGTGTCAGTAGTATTGGGACTTGGTGGAACCTATAATGTTGTGAGGTAGCTTCCCAATCACGACGAATCGGACCACCAAAGGTGTTAATTGAGAGCCTTTATTGCTGATCGATCAGGACTACACATAGCATGAATGCCAGGTGCACTGCCCAACTGCCTCAGAGCCCTCCTTATATACAGGAGAGCCACAAGCCAGGAGTGTATAGTTTGGTTTCCCATAGCAGGTTCCCATGGCAGGGGTCCCAGTGGTTATTTCCCACTGTAGAGCAAGCAAACATAACAAGCTTACAAAAGCAAGAACATATACTGTTTGCAATGACAGTGCAACAATAATAGTAACACATTGTTGTTACCCATTACCCTGCCAACATGCTGGTTTGATTTTTTCCATGGCCAACTTCCCTGTTTTAGGACCAGGTTGGGGCTGGTGTAAGGTAACAATATGGAGTCACTCTAACTAACAACTTTTTTTTTTTTTTTTGCAGTACTAGGGATTGAACCCAGGGGCATTCTACCTCCGAACTACAGCCCCAGCCCTATTTTTTATTCTTTATTTTGAAACAGGGTCTCACTAAGTTGGAGAGGCTTCACTAAGTAGCTGAGGCTGGCCGTGAACCTGGATCCTCCGGTCTCAGCCTCCCAAGTACTGGGATTACAAGCATGCGCCACCACCCCCGGCTTTAGCTAACAACTTTTTAGCTATCAAACTCTAACTACACATCCTCACAATAAGAGCTGGGGGGGTCTAAGTAAGAAGCAATTAGGTCATTAATGGCACTGCCCTTGGGAGGAATTGACATAATTCACATGGGAACCTAGTTCTCTAGAGAATGTTGTTATAAAAGAGCAAACCGGGCTCCAACCCAACTTCTCTGACTTACTGTCTTGTCATGTAATTTCTCTCTCACTTATGCAGTACTGTCGTGATGCTGTCCACTACAGTGTGACACAGCCAAGGGCCCATCACAGAGCTGGCACTATGCAGTTTGAACTTTCTGCCTCCCAAAATGTGAGCTAAATAAACCTCTTTTCAATATGCATCACCCAGTTTCAGGTATTTTGTGATAGCAATGGAAAATAGATGAATACAAATCCTTTCTAGAAGTTTACTGGTGATGGAAAAATTCAAATACAATTCCTCAGAAGTTGGCAAAAAAGAGAGAGAGTTTTCCCATAAGATTTCAAGAGATGAGTTACATGCTGTTAAACTAGAATGTGCACATATAGGCACTGTGAATGGGATCTCCTCCTCTCTATTTGAGGTCTTGCTTCACATAATAGGATAGTTTGGGTAAAGGGAGCATTGTTTTTGTGTACATGCATCATGAAAATGCAATCATTTAGTTTTTCCTAATCCTGTATTTGTAAAGCAGACAAAAGTATTAAATGTCACTATCTTGCTGAGTAAATCATCTTTACATTCTAGTTGGGCAAATGCAAACAGAAACAAGTTTATGGAAGAATTTTAAAATACTTAGGGTAGGATGTTTCCAGGAAAGTTTAAAAATTTATACATCATCTATTCATCCAAGTAAGCCCTCTCCTCCTGCCCCGACATAGCATGATGACACCTCTTTCCCAACACTTTGTCAGCTCACTACTGGGTCTTAACGAATATTCTACTGACAAATTTAAGTACCCGCTATGTGCAGACATTGTGGGGGGCTCTCTGGATATATAGAAATACTAAAATGTCATCTGAACTCCTAAGAATCTCTGTGCCTAAAGGGGGAAACAGTCTAGTAAACAGGAAAATCCTAACTCAGGAACATGTTAACTGTTCTGGGGGTGGAAGAGAGAGTGGCAGTGATCTGCCTTGTGCAGTTGAAAAGGCAACTCTTAAAAAGAACTGGAACTTTCCATTAGGACTTTTCTTTAATATAAGCCAGCTCTTGGAAAATAATGAAGTAGGCCAAGTTTGCCTGTGGTTCTCTCTCTCTCTCTCTCTCTCTCTCTCTCTCTCTCTCTTCCTCTTTTTCCCCCCTTTACTTGGTTTACTACCCACAATACCTTCTCCCCATTCCAACTAATCCAGGGCCCCAAACTCTCTTTGTCACTGGTATGGTCTGAATGTTTATATCTCCCCAAAGTTCATATGTTGAAACCAGGCCCACAGATGATGGTGTTAGGAGGTAGGGGCTTTGGGAGGGTAATTAAGTCATAAGGGTAGAGTTATCAAGAAGGAGATTAGAGCCCTTACAAATGATACCCTGGAGAGTCTCCCCAACCCCTTCCACCATATAAAGAAATAGCAAGAAGATGCCTGTCTATGACCCAGGAAGTGAGCCCCCCTCTCTCCCTGCCCAATACTAAATCTGCCTCAATCATGGACTTCCCAAGCTCTCCAGAACCATGAGAAATAAATATTTATTCATGGTATTTTGTTATAGCAGCCTGAACTAAGACAGGGACATGCTGATCTGGGACCATTGGATTATTTCCCCTAGGAGGGGGTGCCAGTAATTCTGCCTTCCCTGGTCTGCACCTGCTGCCACTGTCTCTGGGCAGATGACATAGAAAAATCTCCTGTCCAGAACCTCCTTTCCTTGGAGTCAAGGGTACGCGTAGTCTTTGAGTCTTCCGAATATCTGCACAAACACATGTTTGTGAACTAAGGAGAGAGAGAGAAAAATGGAAGGTTTTCCCCTCTTCCAATTTCCTGGAGGGAAAATGTTTGTCTTTAATCAGGGATAACGTTAAGAATATTTAATAACTATTAGGGCCAGACCACTGACCGCTAAGGATGTCAGACGCTGGGCTCCAGCAAAAAACCCTGCAGGAAGGAGAATAGACTAGATTCTGGGAGCCCTTAGGTGAAGCCAAAATGGGGGTGGCAGAGGACTCGGGGCCTTGGATAAGTGGCTGTTCCAAACTTGAATTTCAGTATTTAGCTATTGATATGGCTACAGTCCTGCGTGTCAGCAGAGTATCTGACATGTCTTTGTGGTGAATAAATAATTTGACATCTTTACTCAATTAGGGAATACAGAGCTTGCTATTGTAATTTGAACAGTGGAAATTTGGGGGAAGTTAAGAAGGGGAGGTAAGGTCATAAAAGGCTGCTCAAGGAAGCACATTGGGGCTGAGTCCCCCCCTCCCTTGCTTCTCCTCTCTATCTTTCCACTAAATATAGGCAATACCATAGAGGCCGCTGTTCTTAGCTGCATCGCTATAGGATCAACCTTGCTTTCAGGTGTTGGGTCAATGACATTAGCCAGATTCCAGAATGCTCCTGAGAGCTTTCCTCAGTAAAATACTTTTACTTTGATTTGAGGCCACACATTGATTTTTGCCTTTTATTCAACTCACGTGGAGAGTTTAGAAGGTAAAACAGTCTTTCTCCTGGAAGGAGCAGTTGCTTCAATATGCATGTAGATTCCAGAATTACACAGTCATTACATGGTCTTTTCATGAGCAAGATGTACCGTATCTGTCTGAAACACAAAAAGATGAGTATTTGTTAAAAAACAAACAAACAAACAAAAAACAACACACATATAAAATGTTAGCCTCTGTAACAATATGTGAAAAAGAGGTTTCCAACTAAAAAGTCCAATTATATCAAGTCAGTTTTTGTTTGTTTGAATGCAAGTCAAGCAAATGACTCTTCACTGCAGTCTGAGACACATCAAGTATGAATCCACAGTGGTGTCTCTACAGATTCATCTAAAATAACTGGGGATGTGGCAAAAATCAGCTTCAGCAACTAATAAAACTTTCCCTGCAGAAATTACCGGGGAGCGTTTGAATGTATTTGTTTATTTTTGACAGCATTGGATTTTGCTTTCTCTACAATTATTTATAAATAAGCAGGAAATCAGCTCTAGAAGGCAGGTGTTGGGAAGTATTTTTTCCAACCACTGAGAGTTTGCTAAATGCCCATTTTGGAGAAGTGGTTATTTTGTTGCATTTCATTCCTCATTTTCCTGGATCATCACTAGAATGGCTTAGCATAAATCAACCAATCTGCTGTGGAAGGGATTTCCAGAAGGTCCTTGCATGTATCTACCTCTACCTGGGACTTCCCTGCGAATGGAGGGGTTAACAAATGGATGAAGAGGGGTATCTTACTAGGCTTGCAATGGTGTGCTTTTGTTTCCAACAAAATTCCAAATAGGTCCTTTGGGCTCAGTTTAAAAAAAAGATTAAAACTATCTTTCCCTTTTGATTTGAAGAAACTATGATTTTTTTTCCTATTGTCTCAGTGTAGACTTTTAATCTGTAATGTTAGCTTGCCTCCAGCAAATCATGTCTGTAGGATGTTTTCCAAACTGAACTATTCTAGAGGGATTCTAAAATGTCTTTATCCAAATAGCACATAAAAAACTGGGTTACTTGAGAAAATTCAGACAGACATAAAAGTAATAAAAATTCTCAACACATTTTTAAGTAAAAAGCCCTCTGGAAAAAAAAAGCAGAAATTAAAGAAAAAAACTGCTCAACTAAATACTTTCTGACAAACTAAAAATATGTACACTGGGGAAAATGCAGACTGTTAACAATGCCAATTTAATAGACAACATTAAGAAAGCTGATCCATATGTTCATGTTTCAGAAGTTTTGCATACCTTCCAATTAGAACAATGAAATAATTCCTTTAATCAAAGGAAAATCAGAGCTACAATTTCCATTATTTTATGATAAGAAAAAAAATTCACAAAAACCTGTAAATCCCAGTATTCCTTTTTCTAGATGTATCAATTTAATTTGTAATTGCAAGACACTGGCTGGTTTTAATGAATGTGTCACATACGGATTAGTTCATTCTGTTGCTTTTACATGTAGGGTCCCCAAGAGCAGTCATGGATCTTGTTAAATACAAAAACAACATTCTGGAGATGAAATAGTTTTTAGGGATAATCATTTCTATTCCTCTGCCAAGCTGCACTATATCCATGCCTAAATTGTTCCTTGTCTATAATCTAGACACTGGCTACCATGATATTAGCCTTTGGCTGTGTAATTGACTATTTTAAGAGTCATTTACTCAACTATATGTTTAGGTCCAACCAAGCAGTTCAAACTTTCTCCAAGGCAACACAATTAGAATAATTGCCACTCTAGGCTACCATGAGTCATCCTGATTAATTTTACCAAAATTTAGAGCTTTATAATGGTTCTGCCACCAAAACAGGCATGGGCTTAAAACACATTAAAGTGGTATTTAAATGCATCCTTAATGAGAACATCAAATAATCTTATGGTAAAACCAGATATTGGTATGGCACTGAAAGGCTTATCTTTGCTGATTTTTGTCCTAGGTGTTTTGATGAAATACTCATGTCTTGTAGAATGGAGAACAGGACTTTATCTACCAGGAATGATTTGGGTGAGTTGCCGTCCTGTGTGAATTTGAAAGAGAAAGAATATGAAGGGACTGCACTTCAGAAGTTCAGAAAATGTATTATGGAGGGACTTATTCAAGATGGGATAGTTTTGCGATTCCTAAGGTCAATTGTGGCTTCTACTCAAGAAACTTGTATTCGGTCCAGCCAAACATTTTATACTATATAATGATGCTGATTAGCCAAGAAAGGAGACCCTCCCAACTCTGGTTTTACTAGTCTATATTTTCTTCATATTTTTTCAGAAAAAAATTTCAGCCACGTGAAGTGGAATCTACTTGTATTTTTAGTTAGATTTATTTATCCATAAATAGTATCTCACTGAAGACTAGTCAGCATATAACAACGGGGACTATTTCCTAGACCTTGTCCTGTCTAGCAATTCTCCTGTAAAACCCCATATTCATTATATCCTAATTTATGGATTTTATTTGGTGAAAATTTAAAACACCCTGAGGATTTTGTAACTCTGCTAAGGATGTTTCCTTTTTCTTTCTTTTCTTTTCTCTGTTTCTTTCTTTCTTTCTTTCTTTCTTTCTTTCTTTCT
>PVJS01050814.1:0-14186 GCA_004027185.1 Glis glis | reverse complement strand
AGGAGAAGGAAGAAAGAAGAAGAACAATAACAACCCTCAAGGTGTTTCAAATCAATTTAAAAGGTTTTTTTGGTTTTGCTTAAAGAGTGCAGTGATCATTATGGATTCAAATGAATAATTATTCTTGGCAATATGCTCAAAACACATCTCAAATGCTGTTCCCTTCAGGAGACTTTCCTAAACTAAGCATAACTCCAAACTAAGTGGTCTCAATGTTTGCACTTTCTAACATCCCATTCTTTCATTTGCATTTGTACGTCCCAGAAGAACTGCTCCATGGAGCCTTCTACCTCCAATTCTTCCTAGTGTCCTTCTCAGTGGCTAGTCCTGAAGAAAGGAAGCTTCTTAGCTGAGCATGTTGGCACACGCCTGTAATCCCAGTACTTGGGGGGCTGAGATAGGAGGATCACAGGTTCGAGGACAGCCTCAGCACTCAGCAATGTAGCAAGACCCTCTTTCAAAGCAAAATAATAAAAAAGGGCTGGAAGTGTAGCTCAGAGGTAGAATGTTCCTGGGTTCAATTACCAGAACCACAACAACAACAACAGAAAAAAAAGGAAAAAGAGAAAAGAAAAAAAAAAGAAAGCTCTCAATTTATAATAGCTAAATTTTATTAAGGTAACCTGTTATATGTTCATAATTTCAATGAAGCATATCTACAATTCTTGAGTTATTACTGGTGAATTTGGAACTACCTTTTTACCATTGTAATAAAGATCACCTTTCATTTTTAATACAAATATTTATTTGCAGTGCACATACAAAGAATTACTACTAAAATTGAAGACATGGTGACTCAGGTTACAAATAGGATAAACCAATAATAGGAAAGCATTATCAAAGTTTCATCAAAGTTGAAACTTAGCGGAACCAGGCAGGTAACTGTGGAATGTTCTTCCATTATGGATGAGATTATGAAAGAGTATAAGTGACATACACCACATCACGCAGTAAATCAGTCCTCCACTGTAGACGGAACAGAAGTTTTATGAAAAGCATTACCTAATGCAGTCTGACAGGCATGAGTTTTCTTCAAATTTCATTTCAACTATGTATCCTTAGACAAAGTATTTAAAATTCCGATGAGTAACCTTCCTCATTTGTACAATAAGGCAATAATGCCAACTCAGCTGCACTTGTATGAAGACAAGATGGCATGACACACAGCAACACACCTGTGGCTCAGCAGTAGACACCAAAGAATTATTAACCACTGCGGTAAGACGTGTCTCACATAATGAAGTGACCTACCATATGTAGAGGCGCTGGTGCTCAAAAAGACTTCCCAGTTTAATCCTTGCTGATGGTCAAACACCAGTGCTGTGTCAAGTAAGCATAGCTCTTTTCCCCTAAGAAGTAGGCACAGCAGACATGTCAATCACTAATCACTAGTGGAGAGGCAGCTTCATCCACAGCCCTCAAGAGGGACCACCCTATATACACACTGAACTACGCTGCTGTTGGTTGTACCATGGCAACACTGGCCCAACCTGGACAGGTCACAATTCAGCTGTTAGAAAACTGAGATTGACTTTCCTTATAAGATGACCCAGTGATGTCTTTTTAATAAAGCGTGCATGCTTCTCTTAGCAAACCTGGACAGATTCTCTTTCTGCCATGGAAAATCTCATGCCTAGAACTGACCTTTAGTGGTACAGATAAGGTTTCAATGGCAAAGTGAGAAAGAAAATACTTATCCTAAATACCAGGAATATACCAGCACCACTCACTCCCAGAAATGCTTATTTTGGTCCCTTTCAAATGTGACATCACTTAGCTTCTATATAAGTTCCCAGGGGTCTGTCACGGGAAATGGCTCTTCTACCCTCCCCCACCTCAATGCTGGCCCCTCTTGTTCCTCCTCTGAATTCTTAAATGCTGACCATGTGAGCTGGCACCCAAATGTGTGGTCTGAGCCGGCCTTTGAAGATTACCGTAATGATCTTTGCTGACTTCTGCCCTATGCTTTTGTTTGGAACCCCTGGCTGTCTGTTTGCTTTCCTAAATGTTTGCAGACATGGAGCTGATGAGTTTTAAGTGCCTGCAGTGACCAACACCAGGCCCTTCAGTTTTCATTTACTTTAGACAGCACAACATGAAATGGAATGTGCCAGGGTGGAGAGCGTCCCATCCATATCTCCCTCTTTCCACTGTTTGTCCTTCCCTTTCATTTTCCCTCTCTTTAGACCACCATTTCTCACAGTCTTATACAGAGCTAGTCGATAATAATGGAAACACTAACATTTTCCTCCATGACTTCAGTATTAGATTCAGTCTAGAAAATTTGGAAAATAATTGAAATACTAAGAAAAGTACCAGAATTTTGCCATAGAGAACAATTGAAAATAATTTTTTGGTCTTAACTCATTTTGTTTCCAGGTTTCTTTTGTATAGGTAGACAGATTGGTGATAGACATAGAGAAGGAACTGCTATAATATTTTATATATGTGTTTTTACTTTCAGTTTTCACATCACATATATTCCTCAAAGTTGAATATTCTTAAAAATTTTCTTTAATAGCTTAATATTTTTCATGTAGATGTACCATAATTTACTTAATTCCCTATTTCAGTTAATAATACCTTCTTACTTTTCAGACATAAAAACTATTGAAATGAATAGTTTTACATATTTTAAAATAACAATTTAATTCCTATTTAATGTTGCCAAGGAAAAACTAGTATAGGCAAATTTAAGGTGCTAAATATTACAAACTTTTTAAGAGACCTTGATGTACATTTCTAGACTATCCTCCAGGAGTTTTATTCCAAACTAAATTTAAGGATTTTACTAAGGAATACATGCCTAAAATGTTAGATATTAAGTATGATAATTAATCATTAATTTGTTATGATAAATTATTAATGAGGTCAGATGAACATGAAGAAAATATCATACTACCATTTAACCCACTTACTTATACTCTCAAAACATTTATAGAACAATATTAGAGAGTGAGTCTTGCTAGAGAAAATTTTATTCTTTCTTTCCTTCTTTTTTTTTTCTTTGAACTAGGGATTGTACTCAGGGGCATTCTACTTCCAAGCTACACCCCCAGCCCTTTTTATTTTGAAACAGGGTCTTGCTAGGTTGCTGAGAGTTTCACTAAATTGCCCAGGCTATCCTCAAACCTGTGATTCTCTTGTCTCAGCTTCCCAAATACTGGGATTATAGGCATGCACCACCATGCCCAGCTCAAAAACTTTATTCTTAAAAGTTAATTTCAAGATAGAAGAGATTATTATTGCTATAAATTTAATGAACTATGTTAAATCAAGAAAAACTGAATTTCAAAAAATTGTGAGTAAAATATATATAACAATAACATCATTTGGGTGGTAATAGTGCCTAAGATGACATCCTGCAATGAGGTAGAGAAAGAGCAACACGTGTTTGAAGGAAAGGAGAGAATATTGTCTTTCCATTAACTATAGCAACATAAGGGTATGAATCACCTTTGCTTTTCTGCTTCAAAAATGAACTAACTATTTTTAATAGACTCAACACACATATAATCAAGAGCAAAATCTTTATGGACAATGAGAAAATCCAGTGGGATGAACAGTAAGTAAAGGTTTAAAATTAAATGAATAAAAACATCTGTAAATGAAAATTTAACATTTGAAATTAAAAATTCGGTGGATAAAGAAGAAATAACATACAATTAAAGAGTGAAATTCAGAGCTGAAGAAATAACATAATTAGCTATAATTTCTTCTCACAAAGTCAAGAGAGACAGCAGAGAGAGAGAGAGACAGAGAGACAGAGAGACAGAGAGACAGAGAGGCAGAGAGGCAGAGGCTGAAGGGAAGTTAACAGATATAGGTGGTACTACTTAATATGAGAAGTTTGAATACATTCTTCTCAGGGGCACAGAGTTCATAATAGAGATAATAGGAAAGAGAAAACAATATGAATGGTAGAGATTAATGACTTTACAGAACTGTGAAGGACATTGTAAAATATCAATCTTTACATTGAAAACCACAAGGAGCACCAAGCCAGAAAAGTGTAAAGAAATCCTCACCTGGAAAGATTAATTGTCATGAGACAGAGATCTTAAAAGCAGTAGTGAAAAAGGACAAAGTACAAAGGAATATAGAGGAGACAAATGATGGTCTTACTAACAGCAATAATTAAAGACAGAAGACAGTGGAATAATTTTTGAATACATGTGGAAAAATAGCATTTATTAACCTAAAATTATACACATGAACTATATGTGAGGCATGAGAGCAAAATGAAGTGGTTACAGATATAAAAAGGAGACTTCAGCAGCCATTTCAGGAAGAGAGATGCTAGATTGAAAATTCTCCAGTGTAAAAGCGAATGGCAAGGAAAGATAAACATTTTAGGAAACACCGACATATAAAATAATGAAATAATATCTAAATTGTGGGAAAAACATAAAAGAGAACAACGCATGGGGCAAAATAAGATGCAATTTGTGAAATGGTAAATGCATTTAAAGTAATCTAAGGCGCATTGTCATTTAATTTTGCAAGGCAGGAAGATACAGATTAATTTTAAACTTGTTTAGGCCAAATAGTTCTAATCACAAGAAGAACTTGCATGGAGTATATAATTTCCAAACAAGGAAAGGTGAAAAATGGAAAGATAGAAACTAACTTTTTAAAAAAGGGTTTAGTACTGGGCAAGGAAATGAAGGAGAGGCTGGGTGTTAGTAACTATTTTTAAATCTGGCTGCTGGTGGGGTTATTCTGGTGTGTTTACTTTGTGAAAATTTATTAAGTTATAAAAGGGGATTTGAGTGATTTTTTTTATGTTTGATATAGTCAAAGTCAAATATTATTTCAAAAATACAGGTGCATGCTTTAAACAGTCAGCTAATTCTGTAAATGTGTTGGTTTAGTAGATTTTACAGAACGGTCATTTGTAGTCCCCCACTTCCAGTTCCATCCTTTCATCTTTGACCTCTTTAGGCAGATTAATTTTATATTACTTAAATGTCTATTTTTTGTTAGTACTATAAATTATCTTTTTTTTTTTTTGCGGTACCGGGGATTGAACCTCTGTGCTACACCCCTGGCCCTATTTTTTTATACTTTATTTTTTTGAAACCGGATCTCACGAAGTTGCGGAGGGCCTCACTAGGTAGAGAGAGAGAGAGAGACAAGGAGAGAGAGAGAGAGAGAAAGAGAGAGCTGAGGCTGGCCAGAAACCCGGATCCTCCGGTCTCTGCCTCCCAAAGTACTGGGATTACAAGCGTGCGCCACCACGCCCGGCGTATAAATTATCTTTTAATCCTATAAGCTAGATCAGAAAATAACTTTCCAGATGATGGCATTTCACTATGGATGCACACCCTTGACATATCACCGCCATTTCAATATAGATACAGAAAAATTTGGCTAGACCAATATCCAGCATTTGTAAAATTACAATTAAGTGCTATTAATAACTGAGCCATATGGTAAACAATGAGAAAATTTCCCTCTGCATAGTTTTTAAATTTTTCACTGAAATTACTATTTGTCTTTCATTTAACCTGCTGCATACTTATTATTAATACAATTTGATTATTTTTTTCAGTCGTCAAAGTTTCCTTTGATGGTCTTCAGATCAACGAGGCATTCTGTAAATTTCATATTCCTAAGGCAATGGCCTCTGTATACAGTTAACCTGGGTTCCATCTTCACCCTTTGGTGTCTTGTTTTCTACTCTTCTGCAGGATCTTCTATGTCTGTAAGTCATATTTTATACTTTCATTTTTGCTTTGCAAATTATCTAGTAACTCTCTCAAATGGAATGTGTGCATTAGTGGTCGCTCTGAAGAATATGCATCTGTGAAAGGGTCTTCATTCCCTCTTGACTATTGAATGATCTTTTTTTTATTTTGGCTGAGTATAAAATTTCCATGATTGAAAACCAATTTCCTTCAGAATTTTGAAGGCCATTTTATTACCTTCTGACATTCAGTGTTGTTACTTAAATCCTAAAGTTGGTCTGACTCTTAAGTGCATACAGCCTGAATTACTTATTGATCTAGAATCCTAGAGAAACTCCTTTTTGTGCTGAGTGATCTGATATTTAGTGATGTGTTTTGCTGTGAGTTAGGGATGAGCAAACATTTTCTGCAAATGGTCAGAGAATGAATATTTTAGGCTTTGTGGGCCATAAGGTCTCTGTTACAACCACTAAACTTCTCCATGTTGTGAAAACAGCCCAAGGGCAGCATAATACAGAATTCATGCAACATCAATATGGAAATTTCAAGGAAAATGATTATTAAATATGTTTTTGAAAGCCATGTTCTAATATACACATCTAAGTTTCAAATAATTCTAGCAGCTATATTTGACAAAATAATAGAACAACATATAAAACTGTAGACAACAAAACCCAGTATCACTGATCAAACAACCTAAGAACTTCATTTTTACTTTTTACATATAATGTAAAATTTTTACTTTTTACATATATGTTACTTCTCATGTACTTTTTACATGAGAAGTAACATATATGTTACTTCTCATAATCACACTCAATTTGCATCTTTCTTATCTTGGTGTATATTGGGTGTTAGCTTCTAATTGTAACAGTTATGTTGTGTTAATGTGCACCTTGACATGGCTTGCACGGTCATAAACACATATTCCAGCACTTACTTGGATTCTTACGTGTGTCTCTCAATAAACACTTGCTTACTGCATGAAATCCAGGGTTGATTTATTATTCTCTCTTATTCTTTGTTATTTGTAATGGAAACGTATGGGATATATAGAGAAAGGTATAAACATCAGAATATATGTATTGGTGATAGTATAGCTCACTAAAATCATTATATTACGGCTTATTCATGGTTGAAGATATATTGACTATATACACATATATTTCTTTGGGGAAGTGTGTGCCACTACATCCCCACACATGCACACTACATGGGACCAACTGTACCTACTATGATTTTGTTGAATCATCTATATTGTGCACATTGAAGGGTATTTTCCCAAATACTTCCTGGGTCACCTACATGTGCTCAGTGGCTGGAGAGATGCTAAGAATATCACAGAATCCTAGACAAAGCCCTGCCCTTATGAATAGCAACAAAGGATGAGGCAAGGAGTGGATGAACGATAGGCTAGAATACAGTGTTGTAGGAAATGAAAGACCCAGAGAGTAGTAAAGTGGGGTTCCCTAACGGTCAGGAGTTGCAAAACTCTTCAAAAGGGTCTCTTCACCACTGGTCTTGTAAAGGGAAAATAAGGGACAGGGTCCCAGGTCGATGAAGCGGAAGCACAATGGAGTAATGTTCTAAGATTTGTTTGGTGGGCAGAGTGGAGGAGAGTGGGAAGCCGGCAGAGGAGGCTGGAGGGGCAGCCCCCCCTTAGCCAATCTTGTATCTCAAGGAAGACATGTCTCCTCATTGTGTTCTCCTTCCAGTTTATGTGGGATAGGAAACAAGGCTTGTAATACTATGGGCAGGTTCTGCCTAGATGCCATAATGGCTTTGCCTCATGAGATTGATGTACTTAGAATCCAGATTTAAGGGTATTCGAGGTAAGGGATATAAAACAGAAGCTGGAAGGAAAGAAAACTCCCAGGACCTCTTGTCTTCCGGGTGCCAGGAACCAGGACCAACTCGTTTGCATAAGATTTTGCCTATCCTCTTTGCAACAAACACGCAGGCACACTTGCCTGTCACCATTTTGCAACTGGGGACACCGAGGCCACCAGAAGTTGATCAAGGTCACACAGCTAGTTAACAGGGTGGCCAGGATCTTTTGGGGGGTTCCAGGTTGAGAATACTTTGGCTTAATGGGTTCTGGGGATGAAAATGAGCTTCTCCTCACAGTGCAGCAAGATTTAGTGCTTTCCTGACATCTGAAATGCAGTCTGTGCACTGGTGGATGACCAAACATTTAAGTCGTCGCCCGCTATTAACTCTCTGGGCAAGGAAACACGCGTCTCCATTTATACAGAAAGCCTTGGCGGTCTTGCCGAGGCAGCGCCGCCGGAGCATGTGTTTCTCTGTGTCCGTGGCAGGAGGCCACACGCCATGCCTAGGTGCACGTTAACATGACATAAATGTTAATGTCCTGTTCTAAAACCAAAGCCTGCAGGGGAGAGGAAATACCACCCTCGCCGTACCCGGGGCCCCGTGTTTGGATACTGCAGTCTATATTTTGACTCCAGAGTGTGATGACTAGGTAACTTTTCACAAGGATTTCATTTTTTCCCCTGTCAAGCCACATTATTTTAAGGGTGACAATAACTTGGCTGCAAATGAGCTGAAACCATCAAGGTGATAAATGAGTTTCTGGGAGAGGGAGGCATCGGCCCGGCCTCTGCTTTGCAGGACCACACACCTCTGTCCCTCTTCCACCTTCTCCAAAGAACAATGCGTCATACATCTCCCCTCCCTGCCTCCCCCAGCCCTCTTCCCTCCTGGCCTCCTGCTTCTTAAGGCAATAGAGAATCACGTGACTTTGGAAAATAGACCGTATTTCACAGAGTTTGGGAAGGGGAGAGACAAGGTTGAGATTTTCCTCTGGCTGTTCGCAAGGATCTGATTTATAAAACTGCTTTGGAGACTCCTCACCGGGTTTATTTACTCTGTCAGCCAGGTCTGTCTCTGAAGTGGGGTTGCCTTTGGTCAACTCAGTGGTCAGTCCTGGTTTTTTGAATCGAAACCTAAGAGTTATATCCGGAAGGACCTGAGGAGCCAGGGAGCTGGATTGGATTTCTTATTGAGAAAGATGACTTTCATAATATTTTACTGCATGAAGTAGGGCATAGGGGTCAAGTTAAGTTGTGAGTTTTGTATACATAATCTCATTTAATGCAGCTAGGTTGGGCAAATTGCTGAAGGATTGTCCCTGAGACTTAGCAGCCAGGATTTGAACCACTAACTACTACACTCTGAAGCATCTTTCCCTGGCTTCTCCTTTGATTTTGTCCAGATTGCAATTCAAGAGAACACCCAGGCCGGGCGTGGTGGTGCACTCTTGTAATCCCAGTACTTGGGAGGCTGAGACTGGAGGATCCGGGTTAGCAGCCAGCCTCAGTTACTTAATGAGGCCCTCTGCAACTTCGTGAGACCTGGTTTCAAAATAATGTATAAAAAATAGGGCCGGGGGCTTAGCTCAGAGGTAAAATGCCCCTGGGCTCAATCCCGGTACAGCAAAAAAAAAAAAAAAAAAAAAAGAGAACACCCAGGTCATCAGGGTTTATTGGGGAAAAGTGGGCTCCTTGCTTTGCACACTTGATAGGGTTTTGTGTGGCAAAGAAATGTAAGACTTTTTTTTTTTTTTTGCGGTACCGGGGATTGAACCCAGGGGCGTTCTACCTCTGTGTTACACCCCCGGCCCTATATTTTATGCTTTATTTTGAAACCGGGTCTCACGAAGTTGCGGAGGGCCTCACTAAGGAGAGAGAGAGAGCTGAGGCTGGCCGCGCCCGGCTTGTAAAACTTTTTAACAGTGCCTCACTTGGAGCTTGGAGCTTTCTATTTGCTACTATTATTTTTGTCCATGCTTGCTATTCATAAATTCGTATTTGCTATTACTATTAGATGTCTGGGTTGGGAAGGAAGAGGCATTGGGTTAGCTTTGCGTATTGCATTTCATTAGTGCCAGTGATCAAAGCACAGAGACTTCAAGCTGATGAAGACCTCAGTGTTTAGCAGGGGAACTCCATGTGTAGTTAGAGCAAAGGGGGGCACAGGTCATCTGACTGCGATACAACAGCAGGGTGGCCTCTCTCTGAAGACAGTTGGCTGCAAAGATGGAGTCCCGCACCACAAATAGCTAAGAAGGAAATGCGGTCTACTGTTTTCCATTCTCTTTCATTTAAAAGAATATTTCATGAAAGTTGAATTTAGAAGTTGTTGGCTGAGGTTCAAGTCCACTAGTTAGAATGCATTTAATGCATTATTTGCTTTCACTGTCTAACACATTCACTTGACATGGAACAACTTGAGGGCCTGGATATTGTCTTTTTCGATTGTCTTTCACTAGTACAGAGTATAGTTCTGGGTACATGCTCAGTGAATGTTTGCACAATTAATCACATATGGGTGTTATAGATGGAGCCCTGTTTCATTATTAAATAAAGATAAAAATGCTCATCTTATTAAACTGTTGTATCAAAGGAGATACTCTTTATTAAAGGCATTGTATAAATTTTAATCAAATTTCTGAGAATATCATATATATACACATATACAAATAACTTAAATAATATATAATAATATTAATTTATTTATAATTATAATATATATGCCAATAACTCCAAAACCAATCTCCAACCTCACTCTGTCTTCTACTCTAGACTTCAATGATTAACCACATTCTTGATATCTCCCAGAGGTTGTTCTAATGGTACCTAAACGTTACAAAAGAAGGGACTAAGGGTGTAGCTCAGTGGTATAGCAACTTGCTTGTTATGTGTTAGGCCCTGGGATTGATCCCCAGGACCTCCCCAAAACAGCTTCAAAAGGAGTATTTCCTTCTACTTGTTCCTCTCTAGCTAATTTTGATCTCAGGGGATACAGACATTCACCTACTTGTTGAGACCAAAACTTGTGGAGCTTTCTTGAGCTCACTGTTTTCAAATCTACATCATTAAAAGCAAACCCAGCTGGCTCCACCTTCAAAGCACATATGTCTCAAATCCTATTTCTTCTTACTACCTTTACAGCAACCTTCTTCTTCTAGACTACAGTTGCTTCTCTCTTGGACTCCGATATGGCATGCTCCTTCTGCTCCCTCCCACCAAAGGACTGTTTTGGCATGCAAAACCAATCACAAGACCCCTTCTCACACCCTCCCAAGGCTGGCCTCTCATCACACCGTGAGCCACACGTCCACCATGAGCCACATGCCCACCATGTCTTCCTCTCGCCTCTCTCTCCATGTATACTGTTTTTCAGTCCCTCTGCGAGCCTCTCACTCATCTTTTTTCTGCGGACGCCATTTTCTTCCTTGCCCATCTCTCACATTTTCCTCAATAAGGGTCTTTATAATTGCCATTTCCCGTTTGGAATCCTAGTGTCGGTATTTTCCTGGCTTGCCCCATCATTGTATTCACATTTCTGCTTGAATGTGACCTCAGGATGGACTCCGCTGGTGATGCTAAGAACCCACTCCACACATTTCATCACTTTCTCTTGGCTTGCTTTGCTTTATTTTTCCTCGTATCACTTAGCACTCTCTGGCATTATATCACATAATTATTCATTGGATTTCCTATGTCTGCTTCCAGCAGAATGGCATCAGGACTCTGTTCTGTTGTATTTAATGACACATCCCCAGCAGTATTTGCCCAATCTACACCTATTTGTTGAATGTCTACTAAGTGCTAGACAATGTTTTAAAGGATATCACAGTAAACAGAACAAACAAAAATCCCTGCCCATGTGGCACTTACATTATAATAGGATGAGAGAGATAATAAATAGGCAAATAATTGGACTGTGCCAGATGTTGGTAAGTGTGATACAAAGAATAAAGCAGGTAAGAAGGTTAGAGGCATGTAATTTTAAACAGGGTGGTTTAAGAAGAGCTTAGCACAATTCACAATAGCCAAAGTATGGAACCAGCCGAGGTGTCTGTCAACAGATGAATGGGTTACAAAACTATGGTATATACACACAATGGAATTTTATTCATACATAAAAAACCAAACATGTCATTTGCAGGAAAATGGATGGAACTAGAGAATATTATGCTAAACAAGATTAGCCAGTCTCAGAGAATAAATGGCTATGTTTTCACTCATGTGGAACTAGAGAGAAATTAGGAAACAAAGGGACTTCAGATGAATAAGGGGAGATACTAGTAGAATAATGCAAGGGGATTTGGGGAGAGACATGGGGAAGGGAAAAGGGAGACTTGATGAAGGAAACAGTTCAAACATGGGGAAGAAAAAAGAGAGACTTGATGAAGGAAACAGTTGAAATAATGCTATGTTCATATATGAAGTGATCAATACCAATTTTAATAATATGTATGGGAAGAGGGAGGGAATGGGGTCTGACTCAGAAGGAAACACACCAAGTGTTGTGTAAATGTTTATTTCTATCAGTCGAAACCTCATTATGACATATAATTACAATGCACCAATAAAAAATAGAATAATTTAGTAAGGAAGTAGATTTTGATAAAAAATCTGAATGAAGTAGGATAAATGTTTGGAAGAAGAGCTTTCCAAGCAGAGGGAGCAAGTAAAAAGCCCTGATATTTTCCACAAGTAACACTGAGGGCAAAATGGCTAGAGCAGAATGCTCCAAATGAGGCAAGTAGAAGATTAGGCTAGGGAAGTGGGGAGAGCACCTTATGAATGTCAGCTTTTATTGTGAGAGAAAGCAAGCTGTGTGTTATAGTTAGATATAAAATGTCCCCTAAAGAGCTCATTTGTTAATGTTTGCAGTTGATATAATTGAGTTGTGAAGGTTCTAATCCCAGCAGTGGATAAATCCATCCCAATGGATTTATCTGGGTGGTGACCCAGGCCAGTAGGGTGTAGCTGGAGGTTGGCCCGTGGGGGTGTGGCCTTGGGGGATTATATATGGTTCTTCTTCCCCCTGCTCTCTATCTTGTTTCCAGCCTCCATGATATGAGGAGCATAGCCCACGTACTCTCCCTCTCTCTGCTTCCTACCGCCATGTCCTGAGATCCTCGGTTCCCGGCCTCACATGGACTGAATCCGAAACTGTAAGAAAATAAATCTTCTTTCTGCTATGTTACATGGTCAGTCTTTAGATTACAGCTGTAAAAATACTGACCAGAACACCATGGGAAGGGTTTTAACAGCAGGCTGATATGGTCTCTCTTACATTTTAAAAGGATCATCTGCCTGGTGGAGGGGCAAGTCTAGAAGTAAGGACAGGGGTGGGGAGGCAATTATAATAATCCAAATGAGAGGAGATAGCCATCTGGGTATGACGGAGGTACTGAAGATCAGAGAGGTTGTGAGAGGCAATTGGATTCTGTACATTATGAGGTAAAGCCAGGGTTTATTCATGGACTGTATAAGGATTGGGGAGATAGAGGTGATTGAAGACTTCTTGTTGACTGGTTTGAGGAAGTAGAAGAATGAGCTTGCCATTTGCAGAGGTGAGGGAGATCATGGGAGAAACAGCTTTGGGATTTTGTTTTGGAGACCTAGATTGAGGGTAACTATGAGAAATCCCTATTCTCTCTTTTGAATAAGAAAGATAGTTAGAAATGAATTGGAAAAACAGGCCTGTAATTTAAGAGAGATGGATTAGGCTGAAAATGCAAAGTTGGAGGTTTGGGACATAGTCACAACCATGGGACCAATGAGCTCATCAGAGGAGTGAGTGTGTGTAACAGGAATAGGATTGGTCCCTGGGGCAGTCAATATCAGTAATGCAAATGTGATCTAGTTTTGCACAGTCATGACATCCTGAGTAGTAACATTCCCATATCTCTTAGGCAGTACACACTAAGGACATTATTTTAATCAAATTGCTACTATGATTATGTAGGTTACATATTTATTTCAGACTATAACTAAGGATGAGCTTATCCAAGTCTGAAATGAAAATATTCTTAGAGTAAAAAAAAAGTGCTTCAGTGAGAAGTTTAAAACTGATTTTACTTTTAATAACTTGATGATTTGATATTAAAATCATTCAGGCTTTTCATTTGAGGAAGCTATTTTAAAGAGGATGTACATCAATCATCATAAATAAAGAAACTTGCGATATGAAGTTATGTGTTAAGAATGTTTATGTGTTTTAATTCTGCATACTACTAACAGTAAGTATATCAGATTTACTGCAAATGGATGTAATGGGTGACTAAAAGGGAGGATAAGAAGAGCACAGTCATGACTCCTGCAGCTGCTCTGCATACTGGACAGAGGGATGGATTTCTCAACAACAGTTTATTCTCCTCCCCACTGACCAGCTGCATGTTGTGTGGTTTGGGGATTTTCACCAGCTCATGTGCCTGAGTGTAAGGGACAACACAAGCCCCTTCATCAGAGATTTTTTTTTTATTTTGCGGTACCGGGGATTGAACCCATGGGCGTTCTACCTCCGCGCTACACCCCCAGCCCTATTTTTTATACTTTATTTTGAAACCGGGTCTCACGAAGTTGTGGAGGGCCTCACTAAGTAGAGAGGGAGAGAGAAAGACAGACAGGGAGAGAGAGAGAGAGAGAGAGAGAGAGAGAGAGAGAGAGAGAGAGAGAG
>PVJS01050813.1:0-14186 GCA_004027185.1 Glis glis | reverse complement strand
TTTTTTTTTTTTTTTTTTTTTTTTGCGGTACTGGGGATTGAACCCAGGGTCATTCTATCTCCGAGCTACACCACCAGCCCAATTTTTTATTCTTTATTTTGAAACAAGGTCTCACTAAGTTGCGGAGGGCCTTACTAAACAGCTGAGGCTGGCCATGAACCTGAGACCCTCCTGTCTCAGTCTCTCAAGTACTGAGATTACAGGTGTGCACCATCACACCCAGCCTTTCTTTTATTTTGAAATAGGGTCTTGCTAAGTTGCTGAGGCTCATCTCAAACCTGCAATCCTCCTGTTTTAGCCTCCCAGGTACTGGGATTACAGACATGCGCCACCATACCCAGCTTCACATAAGAAACTTTTATGCCTTATTTCTTTAAATTTTTTTTATCTTCCCTCTCTTTTCTTCAGGGGCTCCAGTTGTATGTACATTGATTTGATTAAATTTGTCCATAGCTCACTCACTGATATGACTCAGTTTTTTTTCCTGTGTTGTATTTTCGACAGATTCTGTCTTCAGGTTCACTAATCTTTTCTTTCGAAGTATCTATCCTTAATTTCATTCAGTCACTTTTTCATTTTGGATATTTTAATTTATCTCTAGAAGTTCAATTTGGTTCCTTTTTAATATTTCATATCTCATTAACATATCTCATGCTTTCCTGTGTCTTCTTGAACATATGGGACAGAACTTTTAAAGTTAACTTTTAAAATATCCTTGTCTATTCTGTCATTTTTCATTTCTGGTTCTCTTTATTGGTTGATTTTTCTCCTGTCGGGGTTGTATTTTCCTGCTTCTTTACATGCCTGGTAATTTTTAGTGAAGTTGGCAGACATTGTGGTAGATTTTGCCGACATTTACATTTTGGGGGCCTAGATGTTTTTGTATTTATTTAGATTTTTTTTAGCTTTGTTTTGGAATGTAGTGAAGTTACTTGGAAAAAGTTTGATCTTTTTGAAGCTTGCTTTTAAGCTTTTAAAAGTGGGGCCACACAACCTTTACTATAGGCCTAATTTTGTCCCAGTACTGGTACAGTGCTCTTAGTGTTCTACCCAGTGCCTTGGCTAATATGAGTTTTCTCATTATTTTTGTTCCTCTGTGAGCTCTGGGGACTGTTCCTCCTGCTTTTTTCTAGAATTCTTTTCCTAGCCTCAAATTTCATTATATTTATATGCTGATCAAAACTAATCTGAAGACTTAAGGAGAGTCCTGAAATACTATTTTATTCCAGTAATATTTCAGGAAATAAGTTTTGTCAAACTCTTCACATTGATCTTAGACATTAGGCTCATTACTATAACTACAACCACTTTTGAATCATCTAATCTATTTGACCTCAAACATCAGTTTCACAGAATGTAAGTTGTTTGAAATATTGCCCCCTTTGAATTAAAATGTCACCTGATCATTTAACTACAGGTCTCTGGAGCTCTCTGTGCAGCTCTCTCCTTTCTGGTACTCTTACCTGGAATTTTAGAGCCCTTGGCCTTCCTGAATTCTCAGTTTTGCCTCCTCAGCTTAGCCTACCGGGCTTTGCTTAGTTCCCCCGCCCTCCCTTTCCTGCAGCCTGGAGACTTTTTCCAGGCAGTTATGGGGTTTGCCCCATTTGTTTCTCTTCTTGCAGAGGTCCACTGTTTTAGAGGGGGGGGGTAGAGGGGAAGAGGGAGAGGGAGAGGGAGAGCTGAGGCTGGCAGCCGGATCCTCCTCCCAAAGTACTGGGATTACAAGCATGTGCTACCACGCCCGGCTTAGACATATTATTTTAATAATTTGTATTATTAAATATATATTAAACTGACTCAATAAACAAAGCTAGATATTTGGCTATTTCATCTCTATTCTTAAGGTTTACATTTGAGTTGGCAAAACTATTTTAAAGAGTTTTTACTGGGAAAATGGGATACCTAATTTTCAGGGTCAATTCAGACTGTTTTTAATTTTGTAATCACCTATAGTTTAGATATTAGAAAGGCTGTTTATTAATCCAACAAGTATTTATTGAGTTCCTGTTACATTCTGTCACCCCACAGGTGCTGGGGATAAACTGGAAGTTACAGAGATTCTTGAGTCTTGCCCCGTCAGAGCTTAGAATCCAGTGATTTTAGAAATTGAGCTTTTAGAAGCCATGGAGTTTTTTTTTTATAAAAGGAGAAACTGAGATCCCCTTTTTCCCCCAAAAAGAAAATGACTAAAGTTATATAGCCTATTAATTGGCTGGACAGTATTTAGTATTTGTGTCTTGCTATAGGTATTTTCAGCCTCCATGGTTATGAGGCCACACTTAGGGATGCTGTCCTTTTCTGGGCCAGACTATTCTAGATAAAATAAAAAATTTCATGAGAGAAATTTCAGAACACTAAGAGAGAAACCAGCAAAAGGGTCTTACATACTTCTTTATTTTCCTTCACAAAATGCAATGCCCAGTCAGCATTTGGATATTACCTACATTATTTTCAGTATTTTGCTTAAAATCGATAATCTTTATTTAAGGAGTCATGAGTTTTGAATAGGCTTCCCCCCTTCATGTTGGGAGCATATGATTGTTGAGGGATGGAGTCAGGAGGAGAAAGTACTCTGTTTTCAGCAGAGTATGTAATTTCCAGGCAGTGTTTTGCACGGGAGAAGGGATGTGTTGGCCCCAGATGAAATGTGCTTTTGCCACCCCCAAACCTTTTAGCTATGTATATACGTGTATTGGTCTGCGAGAAGAAAACAACCCCTTTTCCCTCTACTCTCACTCAGCACAACACAGAATACTTTGGTGCGTAGATATGTGACGTTTTCCTCCACACACCAACCAGTTCTCTAGCACACATCAACTGGGTGTGTTATATATAGTTCAATTCAGTTCTGAAACTCTCTAGTAGAGATAGTGTGAGGTCCCATGGGGTGGAGTCACTTCTGATGCCAGTTGTAAGTAAGTTGTTACCTGTACTTCTGAATGATCAGCTATAAATCAGAGTTCCCACAACCACCTCCTTGGTTTCAGTTAATTTGCTAGGATGGCTAATCAAACTCAGGCAAACATGTATACTGGTGTATTATAAAGGGTATTATGTAGAACACAGATGAACAGTCAGATGGAGAGGTACTTAGGGTGAGGTCTGGAAGGGTCTTGAATGTAGGAGCTTTTGTCCTGATAAAGTTGGGGTGTTCCACCCTCCTAGCAGGTGGGTGCATTTGCCATCCCAGAAGTTCATAAAATCTTGTTTGAAAGTTTTTACAGGGCTTGAATTCCAGTTACCCCATACCAACCCCTTTCTTGGTGGCTAGCAGGTGAAGCTGAAAATTCCAACCCTCTAATACTTTAATCCCTTGTTCTTTGTGGTCACCAGCCCCATCCTGGAACTTTCTAGTGCTCCCACCCTAAGTCACCTCATTGGTGTAAGCTCAGGTGAAATGGAAAGGGCATGTTATGAATAACAAAAGATACTTCTGTCACTCAGGAATCTCCAAGGGTTTTTAAAGCTCTGTAAAGGAATGGGGTGGGGGGAGGAGACAAAGATCAAATATATTTCATATTATATACCACAGTAGGTATGTAGCTGTACCTGGCATTTACTGAGCGCTTAACAATGTTCGCATTATCCTCAGTGCTGAGCAAGTATTATTTCATTTAATCCTTGCACAATAGTCCCATTAGGCTCTATTTAAGGTAAAATCCCACAGGACCTATCTAAACTATATTCCGTTAGGCCTCAAACAAAAGGCTATCACATGATAAATATCAATAATAGTAATAATAGTGATAATGCTTACTATTAGATGAGTACTACTAAGTGATATATATGTATTAACTCTTTCATAACCTTTATAGTGAAAGTTTTAGTATGAAAGTTGCTGATGCAGCCCATGTGCGTTAGAAATGTTAGGAGTAGTAGTAGAAACAATTCAGCTGTTTGAATTTGAGGTCATTCATACTGTCTGTAGATTATGAAGAAACATTGTGGACAAAAATTACAGATAATACTCTCCCTCAGTCTATGTTTTTATAGGGGAGTGTGGCTGGAAGCTTATGAGAGTAAAAAGCAGTTGCCATTCCTTTGCCTTGTCTGCTGTGGGTTAGCTTATCTAACTGTTCTTGGTGATCTGGAAGACCAGGTAGAAATGCACAAAGTTAGGTGACTTCTGGGTTAAAAATGAAAACTTATTGAGGAGTTTGAAATGGTACATAGTTATAACTATCTTTTTGTGGTGTTTTTTTTAGGAAGGGCAAGGGATCAAGTGAAATGGATTTAGTAAAGACTAAAGTTAAAATTTGCCTTCATTGGTAAAATGCTATTTATTTATTTTAGTAAAAACAGAAAAGGTAAATTTTAGAGATAATATTCAAAATTATTGTATTTTGTTCTTTCTGCTCCCCTTCTCAAAAATACCACATGGAATATTCCATTCATTACTGCCTGAGAAAGTCATTACTTTGCAGGCTGCAGTTGCTGAAATGGTTTAGTGGAAGAAATGTTTGCTTGCATTTTTTTAGTGATTTTTTTGGGGGGGTAGTTGTTTTTTTAATACCCAAACTGTAGCAAACAAGGAGACACAGATTTAAATTTATATCGGAGAAACCTCCTCGTGGAGCATTTTCATCAGATGACTCCCTGTCAACCTCATATCTTGAAAAGAGGGATTAATGAAATAGCATCTGAAGCAGCAGTGGACTCTTGTGGAATAAACCCTGACATCTTCCACAGTGTTTTGTGGGATAATTTCAAATTCTTCAGCTACAGATTACATAAAGAAGATTGTAGGGCACGTGACACATTCTGGTGTCTTGTATTTCAGATAGTAGAAAAATTGCTACCTCTAAGAATGGATCCTGGAGAGAGCTTGTCACAATTATAACTTATCATCTATGATTTTATCTCACAACTTTATTTTTTACTTTTATTTTAATTTTTTTGTCCAAATAAGCAACTTAAAATAGTTTTACTTTATGTATAAAATATTATTGTAATGGTAGAGTAATGGATTGCCTGTGCATTGTAACCACAAAGGTAAGCTACAGTGTGCTTTTTTATATTTCATTGTTAGTGACAGATGTGAAAGATCTTTTGTTCTTAATGTATTTTTAAATAAGGTGTAACCATTGCTAGAGGTTTGAAAACAGGTATTTGAATCTATGTGATGCTTTAGGAAAGGCAATATTTTGAATGTTTTTTAGATAGCTAAAAAATAGTGTGTTAAACAGATTATTTTTTTTCCCCTGAGACTTATAGGAAGCTTTTTTCTTAACAGCAAAGGTTTACAAGGTCTTTGATTATATATAAATCTTATAAATATATTCTCAAAGTTTTTCCTTTTCCACTTTATTTTGTGTCCCAACATGTCATCCTCATTGAAAGTATAACTCATTTTGAGAACATTTTCTGGTCTCTTCCATTTATTACAAATATAGTAAATTTTTTATTTTTTTTAAGAGCAATAAAAGAGTCAAGTTCTGATTGTGTTGCCTTTGGAAAGATGTTGATTTGGATGTAAAATGATTTAAGTGTATACAATTACTTCTTAAAGTACTTGTTTTAAATTCTCTTTTGCTCATTGTCCTCAAAGTGCAGTACAGTTCACTTAATCCCTAAGTTTGGCTTTTATTTATGAGCACCAGTTTGTGGGCATTGTGTGATTGCATTATTATAGATTCTGGGTGCTTATATTTAAAATTTATATATTGGTTTTTACAATGTGAAATAAGTTTTAATACCTTTTGGGGCTTTATTTCTATACACTGATGACACAACATTAGATTTTAAAGTGATATTCACTAATAAAAGATAAGTAAATTTGTAATTTCTGAAAGGAGATTTATTACTATTTCTGTATAGTGGATTATTTCTCTCAAGAAGAGTGAGAAAATTGATGGAAATTAGTTTTGTTTTCTTGTTGCACACAGAGTTCAAGCAATAGTTTGTGATCGGATATCTATTATGTGAGACCTTCCCTCTGTTTATAAGAGGATATTTTCTATACCTCTAACTAAATTGTCTTAATAAAATATTCCTGAAGAATGTTTAAAGGGCACATTAGCTTATAAAACGATGTTTTTTTCTTTAAATTCTTTTAATGGATGTTTGTGGTTGGTTCTCTCTCCCCATGATTTACCTTTTATCATTTTATTTAGTTTAGTTTTTATTTCTGATATTATAGCAAGGTTATTTGAAATGATCTATCTCTTTTCTTTGCTATATCTTTCTTAAAAGAGATTTGGAATTTTTTGCACTTGACCCTTTTTTAGCAGACAGCTACTATTGCTTAAAAATTGGATGTAATCATTATCCTTAAAGTATTTATAAATTTTTATTATGTAACTGTTAAAACAAAAATAGAAAAAGATGTAGGTTGAAAATTAGGAAACTTAAAACATTATTTGTACTTTTGAAAAAGCTAACTTAAAATGATTTGTTCTATTATTGGAAATAAACCCTTCGAACATTTTTAAACCCATAGCTACAGTAGGAATAGCAAAATTTTTTCTTTTTTTTTTCAGCTAGAGGATATAGTGCTTGCTACCCTTTTTTGTCCCCCTACCCGGGGTCTTTTCCCTCTTTTCTGATCTTTAGAGAGCTTTATGGTTTTATGTGTGTTTTAAAAGTCTAACAGGGTAGTTGATGTCATTCTATCATGCTAATACTAAAACACCTTTCCAAGAGAAAATTTTTTTCATCACCCGCCTCCCCTTTCTCCCACGTGTGTAGGCACAGTGAACTAGGTAGGCATGTTGCATCACTGCTGCCATGGATACCCTTAAGAACAGGCATGTGGGTTGGACTAACGCAGTGATGATTAGCTTTCTGTCTGCTCCCCCCGTATCTATATGTTCTTCACAATGAAAACTCCTATTTTAAAACATTTGCAAATGACTAGGTTATGAGATGTGATGACTAAATTGTCACTGCTATTGAACTGCCAACTCTTGGCCTCCATTTACAGTCATATTAATACCATTTACTAATTTAAGACAATCATAAATAGCTCTACATTCCTTTTCTGATTAATACACTTTAAATACAAATGTAGTGTTTGTTTTGCTTCTTAGTGAAAATGAAAATGTACTTCCTCTTTGAATTTAAGAAATACTCCTCTGGATTTAGATATTTTGTGGAGAAAAGATGCTAGTGAGCATTTCTATCATGTCAGTATTGCTTACTATTAGTATACCAATATAGGTTTTATGTCATTTAATTAGCTCGTTTTGTGCTTTTTTATGTAATGTCTTTCTAGGAGATACTTAGTGTTGTATTTGTAAGTTCTTATGTTCTTAGATAGCTGCTTTGTGAATATGTCAGTTGGTGTGGAGTTAATATTGTCAGGTACCAGGCAGAGAAGTGTGGTTTTGTCAGGCTCATTGTCACCATAGGAAAATTAACTAGGAGCATACAAGGTCTAACAGGAGTGATCTGGTAATATTGTTATATAGTATATTTTCTTATGTTAACAATAGAGAGCACTATGTGTAAACTAAATATAAATGCAAAGGGCATTTATATTCTTTATTATAGAGGTTTTTTAGTTGTCCGGTAACTTCTGGGAGGGAGGAAGAGAGAGGGGCTGGCACATAAGTCTAGTATAAGAATTTCTTGTAGTAGAATCATGTCTTTTTCCATATTCTGTTATACTGCTTGTTGATTAAACAGAAAAGGGATGTTCTCTTTATTCATTTTATGGTCATTTAGCAAAAGCCTAGGAGACAGAAGGAAAAACTGAAAATTTTTGCATGTGTTCTTAAACTTAGGAAGGAGAAAATAAGTTTTCATATTTCAGGGAATTCTCTTATACTCAGTGCTAGTTGTTAATATTTTTATTACCTAAGCCGGGCGTGGTAGCGCACACTTGTAATTCCAGTACTTGGGAGGCTGAGACAGGAGGATCGTAGGTTCGCGGCCAGCCTCAGCTACTTAGTGAGGTCCTCCGCAACTTAGTGAGACCCTGTTTCAAAATAAAGAATAGAAAATAGGGCTGGGGGTGTAGCTCGGAGGTAGAAGCCTCTGGGTTCAATCCCCAGTATGGCCAAAAAAAATATTTTTATTACTTAACTTATTAAGACTTGGAGTCTATGTTAAGTGCTGTCTGGGCAGTGTTTGAGGCATGTGTATTTTGGGATGTCTTTTCTAATTAAGGAATCAGCAATACATGTGTTTTAGGAGGTACAAACCAGGTTTTCTTTTTTTTTTTTTGCGGTACTGGGGATTGAACCCAGGGGCATTCTACCTCCAATCTCAACCCCCAGCCCTATTTTTTATTCTTTATTTTGAAACAGGGTCTCACTAAATTGCGGAGGACCTCACTAAGCTGAGGCTGGTCGCGAACCTACGATCCTCCTGTCTTAGCCTCCCAAGTACTGGGATTACAAGTGTGCACCACCACACCTGGCTACAAACCAGGTTTTCATTATTTTTGTTAATAGAACTTGTTTTAGTTCTTGAGGTATTTCTTTCGTCTTTGAAATCTTTTTGCATATCAGTTTGCAAGCTTCATACCTGCTAATCTTACTATGATCCTTCATATTCCAGTTTATATGTTACTTCCTCAAGTTCTTCCTTGATTCCTGATTAAATTATGTTCTTCTACTTCTATAAAAGTATACTTTATTTTTCTTTGTAACACATGGTATATCATGTATTTACATGATTCCTCATTTTTATATGTTTCTCTCATTGAACTGTGTTACTTTTTTTTCCCCATGGTCTCTGCCTGCTCAAATGTCAGACATATAGTAGATACTCAGCAAATAATTGTAAGATGAATGAAGCTTTGGGCACGGATGATCCAGACTTTTAAATTTTAAAAAATATTAAATTTTGTAATGCATGTTAAGTCCCATTTTTAACATGGCTATATATTGATATCCTAAAAACATTGTCACTAAAACTTATCTTTCTATGTTTATAATGAATTCAAAAGGATCTGGAAAGTAGCTTGTCTTCCCATTGTTTTCCATGTATTTCTTAGTTTATCAATGTGTCTTGACACTTAATTGGCTATTCATCACTTAAATATTTGATCCATTGACTATATACAAAGCATGTATTTGTTTCTGGTCTATACTTGATCTTTGAGAGACAGAAACCTTTCTCATTTTATAGTGCTTGCTTCTATTTCTGGGTTGCAAAATGTTAAACTAACAACTTTAGCACTGTCCAGTAGAACTTTATGCAATGATGGAAATGTTCTATATCTGCCCTGTCCTATCCACAGCCAACTTTTCACTTATTTACTCCCCCTGATTTTTTTTCTTTTTCTTTTTTTGTGGTGCTGGGGATCAAACAGAGGGCCTCTCACATGCTAGGCAAGCACTGTACCACTGAGCTACATCCCTAGCCCTTTTAGTTTTATTTTGAGGCAGGGTTTTGCTAGGTTGCAGAGGATGTCCTTGAACTTGTGATTCTCCTGCCTCAGCTCCTCGAGTGGTGGGTATTATAGGCATGCACCCCCATGCCTAGATCCCTGAAAATTTTAAACATTGTTTTTGAGTAGGTAATAAACTCACATAATTAAAAAATTAAAACTGTCATTAATAGGCCGGGCTTGGTGGCGCACACCTGTAATCCCAGTACTTGGGAAGCTGAGACAGGAGAATCTCAGGTTTGAAGCCAGCCTCAGCAACTTAGTGAGGCTGTCAGCAACTTAGAGAGACCGTTTCCGAATAAAAAAAATAAAAAGAGGCTAGGGGAATAGCTCAGAGGTTGAAGGCCCCTAGGTTCCATCCCCAGTATCACCAAAAAAAACCTGTCATTAAAATTTTATATAGATATGTCTCATTTCTTTTTTTTTTTTGCGGTACTGGGGATTGAACCCAGGGGCATTCTACCTCCGAGCTACACCCCCAGCCCTATTTCTTGTTCTTTATTTTGAAACGGGGTCTCACTGAGTTGCAGAGGGCCTCACTAAGTAGCTGAGGCTGGCTGTGAACCCGGATCCTCCAGTCTCAGCCTCCCAAGTACTGGGATTACAAGCATGCGCCATCACGCCCAGCTAGATATGTCTCATTTCTATCCCTTCCCTTCTCTCCTCAGCTCCCATAGGAAACTATTTTTATTAGTTTCTATTTCTCTTTTCAGTACTTATGAAAATATAAGTAAATAAGAATGCTTTTATTTATCTTTTACCCAATAAGTAGTACTTTATACTTAATAGTCTTTTACCCCATGCTAGTTTTACTTAAAATATCCTGAGGCTTCAGCTCTCTCTCTCTCCCTGTCTCTCTCTCTCTCTCTCAGTGAGGCCCTCCACAACTTCGTGAGACCGGGTTTCAAAATAAAGTATAAAAAATAGGGCCGGAGGTGTAGCGCGGAGGTAGAACACCCCTGGGTTCAATCCCCGGTACTGCAAAAAAAAAAAAAGAATCCTGAAGGCTTATCCATTTTAGTATATAGAATTTTCCTCATTCATCTTTAAGAAATTAAGAAATACATTTGATTGTGTGAATGTACTTCACTAAAGATAGGTTTTTAAATAGATAACCGGTAACAACTGATTCCATTGAAAAAAGATGAAATTTGGATTAAAAAATTTCAAAAGATACATGCTATAGTTTGAATGATAGTATATCTTGCAAAATTATTGTTAAAATTTGATCCCAGTGTAATGATGTTGAGTGATGTAGCCTTTGTCATGAAGGCTTTGACCTCATGAGTAAGATTAGCACTCTTACAGGAGAACCCACGATTGTAAGGAGCACTTGATTGCCCTTCTACCCTTTCTGCCATATGATCATTTTTAGTGTTTTGATGAATATTGCCAAATTTTCCATAGCTTAATTACCTTCAGACTTTTCCAGCCTTATTTTAAATTAAATATACTTTCACTAAACTGTTTCTAACATTTATATCTAGAAGGGCTCATTATTATGGCTTCTAAACTTATTCACAATGATTAGGTCTCTTTGCACTTTTCACAATATGTTGTCTTGTTTCTTAACTATTTTACCTTTAAAATAATCTTTAATATCCAATTAATGTTCATCTTATTTGGGACCTGCTGAATTGGAATCATAGAGGTTGCTTTCAGATAGTACCCTTATTTTCTGCTCATCATTTTACAGTCTTTCCAAATGAATAACTAAGGTTTCTGGTTTTCTTATTTTGCCACTCTCACTTTTTGAATTACAGAATTGTTTCTGTAGCAGCCACTCAAGAAGTTTTGCCATGTAGAATGGGCAGAGAGTAAAGGATAATAGCCACAGCTCAGGCTCTGGAGCCTCCAGTCTCCAGAGGTCTTATTCCCAGTGCTTGATTTCTGGACAAGTTTCTTACTGCTTCTGGGTTTCAGTTTCCTAAACTAACATAGGGGGACATAGTGGAATGATAGTTAAAATAAAGGAAATATAAATATAAAAGAGGATGACATCTGAAAAGGCCATGCCTATTTCTGCTTTATCAATCTCTTTTTTTTGCTGTTTTTATTTTGGATGTTAGAGTTATGCTAATACCTAGTATATTCTGAGACAGTTCTCCTGAATCTATAGTTACCAAAAGTTGATGACTGTAACAACTGTGATACTTCTTTTTTTGACTGGTGTATAACTTATGTGGATATAGAAAGGTATTCATGATTTCAGTGGGTGTTCAACAAATATTGTTTTCACTGGATAACTGGTGTAAAGTATTGGGTAATAAATCACTGGAGAAATTTTATATTATTTTTGGTTTATCTGCTCACTTTTAGTAGGTTGTAATAAAATTAGCAGCTTTGAAAGGGGTGAGAAGCCTTTTAAAAGTCTCAGTACAGAGATTTCCGTTTTTATTTAAAAAGTTAAAATGAATAGAAATGCTGCCCTCTACTGTTGCCTAAGTGTTTTACTGCCATGTAAAATTGCTGACTAACCTGTAATAGGTTGAATTTTCAAAAGTATATGTTATACTGCTAGGTTGAATTATAACTATATAAAACATTATCCTATAACTTAGTTATTAATTTATTAATGCTAACTTCTACAAAATATATTTCTTGTCATTTTGGGCTTTCAGAAGAACGTGAGTCCTGGAACAAACTTGTTTTAGCTTCTCATTTTATGTGGTGAGCTCTAAGTAGTTGCTAGATTGTGACTCAAGGCTTATATTGATAACTTATAAATTATAAGTAAAGATAATTTTTCTAAAATAACTATTGTTTTGGTTTATTTTATGCTATGAGCTATACCTCCAGCCCTAATGCTTGAAATTTTAATTAGTATTAAAAGGGGATATAAAGATACTTATATAAAGATTTAAAAGGAGACACTTTAAATCTTTAAAAAGAAAAGTCTAATACTATATAAAAGATAAACATTGGAAAACAAAGACTGGTGTAGTTCTTACTCTAGATCAGGGCAAACTTGACCAGTGGGCCAAATCAGGCCACGTTCATTCATTTACTTTTTGTGTATGGCTGTTTTAGTGCTTTAGTGGAAGAGTTGACTAATTGCAGCAGGGACCATGTGACCTGTAGGCATCAAAATATTTACTATCTGCCCCTTCACAGGAAATTTTTGTTTTTTTGTGCGTGTGTGTGTGGTACTGGGGATTGAACCCAGGGGCATTCTACCTCCAAGCTACACCCTAGTCCTATTTCTTACTCTTTATTGTGAATCAGAGTCTCAATAAGTTGCGGAGGGCCTCACTACGTAGCTGAGGCTGGCCATGAACCTGTGATCCTCCTGTCTCAGCCTCCCAAGTACTAGGATTACAAGCGTGTGCCACCACACCTGACTCACAGGAAATGTTTGATGACCCTTTCCCCAGATGAAGTTCTATCTACAGCAGAAGATAGATAGCGAAAAAGGTAATTTTAAGTTTTTGTTGTTATTGTTGTGGTGGTGGTGCTACGGATGGAACCCACGGGCAAGTCTACTTCTGAGTTAAACCCCCAGCCTTATTTTTTATTTTGAAACAGGGTCTCACTAAGTTGTGGAGGGCCTCACTAAATTGCCGAGACTGGTCTCGAACCTGCGATCCTTCTTTCTTAGCTTCCCAAGTACTGGGATTATAGGCATGTACCACCATGCCTGGCCTTACGTAGATATTTCTAAAGGACATATGGACAAAATGCCAGGAATAATTTAAAATAAAGGTCGTATGAAATTCAGGAAAATAGGTTTTCTTTGTTGGCACCATTCTTCCAGTTCCATAGTATAGTAATGTCTTTCAGTGATTCCCAGAGTTTCTGTGTGTGGGCCATTAGCAGATACACTGCCTCACAGCCTGGTTATTGTCATCTTTTTTATTACTGGTTTTTCCTTTTTGGTAAAATATACAAATCTACATATGTAGCTGCATACCTTTTTATAACAATGTAATCACCACCCACATAAAGATATAACATTTTTAGTACCCTAGAACACTCCCTTTTATCTTTTCCAAGACAGTATTCCCTTCCCAGAGGTAGTAATTTTCCTGACCTATATCATTGCAGATTAGTTTTGAACTTCATATAAATGAGATCATATAGCATAAATGGTTACGGATGGCTTCTTTTACTCAGCATCTATAGTACTGCCCATGCCAGTAGTTAGTTTCTATTTCTATGTTGTATTCCATTGTATAAATATACTACAGCTTGTTTATTCTCCTCTTGAGGGAATTTGGGTTTCCAGTTTGGGGCTATTATCAATAAAGCTTCTTTGAATATTCTTGTATAAGTTTTTGTGGGCATATGCCCTAATTTATTAAGTATATGATTAGGAGGTAAGATATTTAATTCATCTTATAGAGCCCTTATTGAGAACTTTTTTTTTTCTGGGGGTCGGGTGGGGTTGGTACTGGGGATTGAACCTAAGGGCATTCTACCTCTGAGCTACGCCCCTAACCCTATTTTATTTTTATTTTGAAACAGGGTTTTGCTAGGTTGATGAGAGTCTCATTACTTGCTAAGGCTGTCCTCGAACATGCAATCCTCTTATTTCAGCCGCCTCTAAGTACTAGGATTACAGGTGTGTGCCGCCACGCTCAGCTGGAACTTTTTGTTAATAGGACAAATTAGGAGGGAGAAATCAATGACATTTTTATCTTACTTTATAAGTTTATCTAGTCCACTGCTCTATTTTTTTTTTTTTTGCGGTACCGGGGATTGAACCCAGGGGTGTTCTACCTCCACGCTACACCCCCGGCCCTATTTTTTTATACTTTATTTTGAAACCGGGTCTCATGAAGTTGCAGAGTGCCTCACTAAGTAGAGAGAGAGAGAGACAGGGAGGGAAGGAGGGAGAGAGAGAGAGAGA